>JADMNL010000022.1:11702500-11870000 GCA_016271365.2 Neoceratodus forsteri | reverse complement strand
CTGAGTCCCAAGCAGTCCCTCCAAAGAGAGACTAAGAGAAACAAGGGAGGAGGAGGAGGAGGAGAAAATAAACTCCAGCAAAACTGGGAACAAGATTGGACCCAGCCTAGGACAGAAGGCCCTGCAAGACAGCTAGACCGAAGACTGCCCTCCGCCTAAAAGCAATGTCCAGACTGGAGTGTTTAGTAAAGGTATGGACAGAATTCCAAGTGGCTGCGGCACAGATATCAACCACAGAGACGTTCCGCAAGGAAGCAGCCATGCCCCTAGTAGAATGGCCTCTGATGGGACCCAGCAGAGGTCTGTCGTACTTTTGGTAACAGTACTGAATACAGTTGCCTAACCGGTTGGAAAGGCACTGTTTAGAAACAGCCTTGCCCACAGATCTGGGGGCAAAGGAGACAAAAAGCTGATCGCAGCTATGGATATTTTTTGTTTGGTGTGTGTAGCAGTGAAGGATCCGATGGACGTCCATGGTGTGCAGGAGTGCCTCATCTCTGTTCGTAGGGGACGGAAAGTAAACTGGAAGCTCCACTGATTGGTTCAGTGTGGCTTCTGACACCACCTTGGGTAAAAACGAAGGATTTGTCCTGAGGATGGCTCAGTCCTTGTGAAAAATAAGGTAAGGTTCTTTACAAACTAGTGCCTGAAGCTCCGAAATCCTTCGAGCTGAAGTAATGGCAACTAAAAATAACGTCTCCCAGGAAAGGAAACGTAAATCACAGTTCATTGCTGGTTCAAATGGGGGGGAGTTTCTCCAATACAAAATTCAAATCCCAAGGTGGAGTAGGGCTGCGGATGGGGGGGTTTCAGATGGAGAATCCCTTTCAGAAAGGTTTCTGAGTATTCGATGAAAACGTTCAGCGCTCCTGTCCATCTAGGGATTAGGAAGTATCGAGAGTACTCTCTGTTTCTTTATTCCAAGGGCACAGACTCAATGACTTTCCTCTGAATCAAATCTGGAGGTTTCCCTAAAACAGAGCCTATAACAATGTGAGGGTGTGCTGTGCAGGGCCTCGTACTCCAGTAATAGGTGGATTTTCCCAAGATCCAGAGTAACTCTTAGATCTGCTATCTACTACGTGGACCAGTCAGGTGTTCAGTAGTGAAGGCATGTATGCCATCTGTTTTGGAGGAACAGGTTATATTATTCTTTTGGTAACCGGGTAAGGCCCACTAGGCACAAGTGCCTGTTTTCAGGGGCGACCCGGAAGCACTGGGGTGGTTAAGTGACCCGCTCAGAGTCACACAGTATGGAAGTGGAGGTTGTGGGAATCAGACCCAGGTCTGCTGGATGTACCAAGCTCACTCACAGCTCATTACTCTAATCTCTAGGCTGAGCCTATAGCCATGAGCCTTTGTCAGAGCAATTTTAGCAGCGGCTCCCAGAGCAGAGTAGATGTCCTGAAAAGCAGGCCTAGAAGCACTGGCACAGACTGTAGTCAGTAGGTCTGTGGCCTGCTAGTGACAGAATAACCCAGCTGAAATGAGTGGGAAGGAATAGGGTGTGGCCTGCCTGCAGGGTGACCTACAGAGCTGGACAGTGTGTGGCTTCTAGCCTTTGTAAGGCAAAAGTAACTATCAGCAGGGCCTAGTAGAACACCCCTCTTGTATATATTACAGAATACAAGAGGGAGGTGCCCGGCTATGACAGCATATGCCAGTGCATCCCACCTGCAGGACTCCTCTCGGGTGAGAAGTGACTGAACTGAGGAAGAGCCCGGTTGGCACGGGCAACTGTAGGCACCCCCAGAAATAAACCCAATGCCCTAAGGAATGCTGGACAGGCAATACAGGATTGCCAGTTAATCATAAACGCTATGCCATCTGCCAAGGGACTGTTGGAGCAACTGGGGAAGGTAGCCTATCATCCCTTAACAGGTAAAAGTATCTGAGCCATCTGGATAAGGTGCACGTTAACCGGTATGCCCAGGATGGGTCGAAAGAAACCCCTGATATTGGGGAGGTGAGCTGGCACCATATACAGATTGGATGCTGATGCTCTAGAGCATCATTAATGTTAACCTCCACTATTAGAAGGGCAAAACAGTATGCACTCTTAACGTGGTCTGTAGACGACGGGAAGGGGAGCCTGCCAGTGACGTCGCCACAGCAATATAGAACCCTTCCTTTCCTATGGGTTGGGAAGCGTTGATGGGGAAAAGTAATGGGAAGTCTCCTCAACAACGAGAGAAGAGGCAGAGTACAAGGTGCCCGACGTGATTGTGCCCTGCATCGTCAAGGAGTAGGAAAAACCCTGCGATGTAGCGACTCATCACCAGAGACAGGAAGGGCTAAAAGAATGCCCTGCTGGCGAGAGGAAAAAAAGACAGGCAGGAGTACAGAAGCACTGCACCACACGTTGGCACCACTTTTGTACAGAAGTGGTCATGACTGCATCAACAGACATCGGGGGTAGAAAGCCCTGACAACACGGCGATATACCGCCCTATAGAGGTCTGGTAGCACTGAAAGGGGGCTGCGACCGAAGGAGTCGTCAACAGTCAGAGGGCTGAAGTCGACGTTGGGGAGTACCCTGCTGACGACAGGCAGCATGCTGTCCATATAGGCACAGTAGTGCAACAGAGAAGCGCCGGCCTTGGTGCCTGAATGACGGAAGAGGGATGAAACCTGCCGACTGGGATGACCCATTGAGGACAATGGTGTATCGTCCATATAGGTCCGGTGCTGTCAGAGGCAAAACCCCAACCTTAGTGTCTGAATGACTGTTAGGGAGGCAAGAATTGGCATTGGGTAGAAAGCCAGAGATGACAGCAGCATACCGGCTGGAAAGGTCACCAGCTTTAAGACGAAACCCCGACCCTGGGTCCCAAGAGGCGGTCAAGGTGGCAGGAACATCAGCGTCAGCATCAAGGCGAACAACATTGACTGGCAGATGTAAATGGGCCCAGTCCTCCTGTTGACGACCGCAGTCTTGTCACTACAACAAGGGCAAGCAACACCACCAGCTGGCGAGAACAGCATGGTCAGCCGCTTTCCCAGGAGAGGCTGGTGCAGATAAGCCAAGCAGAGGAGGGTCAGGAAACAGGACACGGAACCACTGCCTTGGCCAAGGAAAAGTGGAACAGGACTGTCTGTGACAAAAAAGGCGCCAAAGGTGTAGCGAAAACTGAGTTACAGTAAAAAAGCAGAGCCGCTAACAGCGACGTTTCTGCGAAGGTCCGACAAGTACGGTTGATGACAGGAAAAGAACGAAGGTGGGAAGGGGCTGGCAACATTTATATGGAAGAGCAGACATAGGACATAGTTGTGGGCAGCCCCCAGTGGACTGCCTGCAAAAGTTTCCATGTGTTCTTAGTGCCTGGCGGCTATATGTTCCATAGATGCTGTAATCTTCAGTGGCACTCCCAAATCCTCCCTAGCCAGACAGGACACCCTTTTACAACTCCTTCTGCTGTTTTGCTCATGATGCTCCCCTCTCTCCAATTACTGATCTCTTTAACTGCCTCTCCTTCCTCTCCCTTGAGGATAGGAGGCGCTCCCACTGTATCTCCTTCACAGCGAAATACTGGTTTGCCTTCCTCCCTCCCCATCTCTTCTCCTCTTCCTCATCTCAACTACCCCCCCACTCCCTCCGTAGTTATGACTCCTACTCTCCAACTATTCCCCAAAGATCCACTTCTATAGGTCAATCTGCATTCTCCTACTGACTGCCTAAATTGTGGAACTCCCTCCCTCCGACATGCCCCTTCCCCCTCAGCTCTCTCCTTCGCAAACTCCTTCCCCACATCTGCACCTGTTCCTAATTTTACTCTCTTTACCTTCCCCTCATGGCTCCTTCCCTCAATTCCATTTACCTATCTCCCTCTAACTCTGAACCTGTATCATCCACCCTCTCCTACGGCTGTCAATTGGTAGAGTCGCTTCTACTGCTTAAGTAATCTCTACAATGTAATAAGATTGTTCTAATATTCATGTTCATCAATCTCTGTACCATTGTTCCAAACGTATTTACTGCTGCATTATGTTATGTATTACTTGTCAGTTACTGTAAATAGTTATTTTAATTGCATTCCCCCCCAACCCCTTTCCCCCCAGGACGCACCTGGATACGAGCCTTGACTCAGTGTGCCTTCCTGGTGAAACTTGTTAAATAAATACACAGAGGTATGGACTGATGAAGAGAGAGATCCTCGAAGATGATCAATAAATTGACTGTGTCTCCCATTGGTAAGGGCTCAGAACTGAGGACCATCCCCCGACCCAGCTGACAGAAATCAGTTGCCAGTAGACTGAGAACAAGCCCAGAAAAAAAAAAGCCCATTAACAAGCAGTTGAAACTGGAAGTACAAATGACTGACTAACCCTGCTGCTGTCTGTTATTCAAGCCACAGTCCCATCCACCTGTGACCAAGGACTATGAATCATTCTGTGAGGACCTCAATGTTCATCTGTACCACCGAACTGTAAAACTGCTCTGACTGGTTAAAGAAGCATATGATCTGCATGTGAAGCTGTGTGTGAAAGACATGTGGTGGTAAACATAAGACTTCATCATTTTGGGATGATGCACAAGAGTGCAACCGGGCTGCTCATCTGTGAACGACAAACTTTACGTCTCTTAATTTTTGCTACTGGCTTCTGATGGGAAGGGGAAGGGAACATTGTTTAACCAGGATTATACAATGTGGTAAACTGAATAAGCCAAATCCCGCAACCTGATTGGTTGGCTGGTACCTTTCCCAGCGTTGTAAATCCTCCAGTGTACCCACTGGAAAAAGTACCAGCCAACTTTATCTCGTGCCAATCAATGTATCAATAGGACGCTTTCACTTCAAATGAACCCGCTGCCATTTTTCCTGTTCCGCTTCGCTAAGACACCGCAGTAAATTAAAAAAAAAAAAAAAAAAAAATATGACATCCTCTTTCGAACTGTACAACCTCACTGGTGTAAAAACATTAAATAAACAACATTTGACATTGTATAATAGCAATTTATCCCTCCAGGGTGTGGGTATACTGGAGGGCTTAACATGACTGGTGTGGTTCGGTCACGAGGCGCACACCAGCCGTGGTAAATCCTCCAGTATACCCACACCCTGGAGGGATAAACCGCTTAAGTAGCACACTAAGCCGAAGCTTGTTTCCAGATGCGACCTGGGAGCACAAGGAAGTTAAGTGACTTGCTCAGGATGACACAGTATGCACCTAGGGGGCTGTGGGATTCAAACCCAGGTCTCCAGATCTGCAGCGCAGAGCCTTAACCCACTGCGCTACACTGCCTCGTGCTAATGACTGGAAAATAAAACTGACAAGAAAGACTCAGCGGTGATGAAAGCCAGGGTGAGACACAGAACGCCAACCTCTTCATGGCATTTATGCCCATGCCACCAACATGGCACCGCAATGCCCCTTAAAAAAAATGGGTTGATGCATTTGTAGATTGGGCCTATTCAGAAGGCTTAATTAATAAAAGAGATTTCTTGGTTTGGCCCCAGGTGTACCTGCCACCTAAGATACACAAATCTTAGAACAACCCTCCAGGTAAACCAATAATTTCAGGATTGGGTTCACTAACAGAACAACTTTCCTACTGCACAGATGACCATATAAAAACACTACCTATGTCTTTGCTGTCCTGTGCATTGGATACTAATCAGAAACAGATGCTCAGGATTTGGGGGGAACCAGACATCATGGGTGAATACTGAAGTGTTCAGAGTGCACTCAGCCTGGTAGGGGGGAGTTTAGACAAGTGGAGGTAAGTGAGGTCACTGGGGTAGCAACCAATCTGAAGCACACCTTTTGTGAACTGGACCTGGTTTCTTGATGAGATGCACTGACACTGTTGGCCCGGTGTTTGCTCCAATTGTCCGGTGTTCCTTATCTGAGGGGGGTCTTCCGTGATGTCTTGAAGGAGGCATTGGCGAGACCACTCCTAAAGAAACCATCATTGGACCCGGAGGTCAGGGCAAATTACCGACCTATCTCTAACCTTCCTTTTTTGGCAAAGGTAGTGGAGAAAGTAGTGGCGCTTCAGTTGGAACAGCACCTCATGACTCACGAGTTGTACGAATCTTTCCAGTCGGGGTTTCGGGCTAGGCATAGCACAGAAACTGCGCTTGTTCGAGTGCTGAATGATGTCCTCAGGGCAAGAGATCGAGGGGATAAGACAATTCTTGTTCTCTTGGATCTCTCTTCAGCATTTGACACTGGACCACTGTATGTTGCTTGACCGCCTTTGGGAACTCTGTGGACTCATTGGTACTGTCATCAACTGGTTTGAGTCCTTAGTAACAAAAGGCAATGGGTTGTGATGGGGAATTCCTCCTCCGCCCCCAGCCTCCCATCTTGTGGAGTTCCTCAGAGATCGGTATTAGCCCCAATGTTGTTCGCAGTGTACATGCTACCCCTGGGACAGCTGATTAGGAAGTATGGCTTGGGTTTTCATTACTATGCTGATGATACCCAGCTATACTTTTCCTTTGCCCCAGGAACATCCAACGCGGTGGACGTGCTCAACAGCTGCCCTGCCGAGATTAACAACTGGATGACCTCTGGCTGCGACAGAACCCCGATTAAGACAGAGGTATTGGTGGTGGAGTCGAACAGAGTGCGTGATAGGATGGCCTCTGAATCAGAGACTGGACTTGTTCTGGGTTCTGTTTCATTGAAGACCTCCTCTTGGGTGTGTAATCTTGGTGTCATTCTGGATAGGAATTTGACTATGGAGGCACAAATATCCTCCACGGTCCATTCCTGTTTTTTCCATCTCAGAAATGTCACCAGGATGAAGCCCCTTGTTCTGCCTCTGGACCTCCCCACCTTGATACATGCCTTGGTTACATCAAGGCTCGACTACTGTAATGTGCTCTACCTCGGGGTCACGGGAGGATCTCTCCGCAGACTGCAGCTGGTGCAGAACGCAGCTGCCCAGTTACTTACAGGGCAGCCAAAATTTTGCCATACCACACCGGTGTTGTGTGAGCTGCACTGGCTGCCGGTCAGGTGAAGGATCCTTTTTAAGGTGGGTATTCTCACCTATAAGGCCCTACATGGGCAGGGCACTGGTTGTCTGTCAGACCTTCTTGTACCTGCCCTCTCTATCCGCCCCTCCGTTCCTCCTGTGGAGGCCCCCTAGCGATTCCTAGGACAAGGTTGAGACTGGCTGGCGCTAGAGCTTTTAGTATCGCCTCCCCCTACCTTGGAGGTATTCAAGGCCCTCCTTAAGGCTCTCCTGTTCTCCCAAGCTTTTCAGGATTGAATTACTAAAATTTTGATTGATTGTGTATGATGCTTATATGATGTGCTATTATTCTGTATTTTCTAAATTTGTTATGCATCTGTATGTTGGTTTCTTGAAGAAGTGTTTATCTATTTGTATGGTGCCCAGAGCCTCCGGGATTGGGCATCTTTTAAATAAATTTTGCCTTGCCTGGCTAATACTGTTTGGTCAACCTCGATGTTGAAGTATTATACACTAATGCTCCCCACGAGGGAGGCATAGCAGCCCTTGAGCATTTTTTGAACAAAAGTGAAGGGGTGAAACCTGGTAATGAGCTGCTTGCAGAAATGACATGCACAGTGCTGGATAGTAATGCATTCTTCTTCATGAAAACATACAATAACCATCAAAAAGGAACAGCTATGGCAGCAACATTTGCTTCCAACTATGCAAATTTGTTTCTTCATCACAGTGAGGAAAGGCTGGTTAGGAACCCACAGAATAATCCTTTTTTTGGGCCAGCCAGAGATCTTGAAAAAAGTACAGAGATGACATATTTATAGTATGTCAGGAGTGTGAGGCAGAACTACTTGTTTTTGTGAATTTCTTGCACAAAAATTCAGGACTGAAATTCAGTATGAATAACAGCAAAGCAGAAACATCCTTTTTTGGATATCTGGATTACAAAGGAGATCTCTGTCTGGCCCAAATGATGCTGACAACATCGTCACAGGTATGTATCAAAAACCAACAGACTGTAGTACAGTACTCCTGGCAAGCAGCTGTTGCCCCAGCCACACCATAAAGAATATCCCCAAAAGTCAGTTTTTAAGAGCCCGCAGACTATGCAGTAGCCAAGAAACATAGGAAAAAAAAAAACCTAAACTTATAGCAAGGTTTCAAGAGAGGCTATACAATAATGTTTGCATATAAAGGGTTAGTGTGGCGAGTCAGTGAGTATAGGGCTACCTTGTTGTCACAAAAAGTTGGTGCAGCAGACAAACCTAAGCAGGTAAACTTTATAACAGCCTACTCAGTCAATCAGAGCACAGAGGGTTACAGAAATATTGAAGAAACACTGGCCTGTCTTGGATACTGACCACTGGTTCGAGGACATAGTAAAATAGCCTCCTCAAATGGTGTACAGCTGTACCAAAAATTTAAGGGACACACTAGTTCATTCTGTATAGCCAGTAACGAGACAAAAAATTGCTCCCCTCCCCTAGCCAAAGGATGCACGAAATATGGTCGATACAAGTTCTTCTAATCAGTAAATGAACGCAGCAGTTTGTGCAACCCCAGCAATAAACAAAGTACTCACACTGAAGAATTGATCAACTGCAGTACTACCTATGTGGTTTACTTAGCAATGTGTGTAATTGCTGGGCTTACTATGCTGTTAAAACTAAATATTTAAGGAGAGGGTGGGAGGTCGTATCAGAGCCATCAATAATGAAACTGTTTCATACATGCTTGCTATGCATACCAGGAACTTAGCAAACAGGGACGAGCACAAGATCGTATTCACTGCTATTGAAAATGGTAAAACAGGTCCAAGAGGAGGAGGAGGAGGAGACAGGAACCTGTTGTTACCAAGACGTCACACGTTTTGGATTTTAGGGCTGCAGGCATCAAAGTCATTAGGCCTGAATGATCAAACAGAGATTCCACCTTTCCTAGTAAAGAAATGTTTTCCTTTGGATCCTTCCCTTTACGGGCACTTTTAAGATCTGTTAGGGAAAGGGGAAATTGTTTAACCAGGAAAGGCACACTAAGCCAGAGCTTGTTTCCAGGTGCAACCTGGGAGCACAAGGAAGTTAAGTGACTTGCTCAGGGTCACACGCTATGCAAGTGGGGGCTCATGGGATTCATAACCAGGTTTGCAGCTAAGTGCCCTTAACCACTATGCTATACTGCCTCCGATAAATTACTTATAGAACTTTTCCTGAATGTATGTATTAATATATTTATAATTTCCTTTTGTATTTTCGTTTTGTTCTAGATGCATGAAGATGTAGGATTACAGCAAAGTATGGAAGAGTGTTAGGAAGGAAAGAAGAATCTACTGTTCAAGTATGGGGTGATATAACCCCCCTCCCTTCCTCCTCCTCCTTAAACTTCTCTCCCCTTTTTGCACCATCTTTCCAGCCCTTTTTGGTTGCCTTCCTCATTAATTATTAGTGAACTGTTATCCTTCAAAAATAAAACAAAAAAAAAAATCTTACCTTTCCCATTCCAGTCTTAGCTATGATTATTTTTTGTTTGCTTCTTAACCATAATACTAACTTGTTAGAAAATCTTTTTCCATAATTATCAGTTTGCTTTCTGTAGCTACTGCCATGTCTCAAGTCAGCATTAAGCCTCAACGAAGGTGGCATCTAATGGGGAATTGATGCATGGTTAGGAGGGCTGTGGCACGAGGCCAGAGACAGAGTGCCTACAACAGCCCAACCATGCACTGATTCCCCATTAGATGCCACCTTCGGAGTGGCTTAATGCTCTTGTAACATGGTCATATATAATGTTTCAAGGACGTCATGTGTATTGCTGACTAAATAAGGAAAAGAGTCAGGTTATTACGTTCAAATATGACCACTACAGCTGTAACCTGCCAATTGTATATATTATTCCCTGTACTGTATTACCTATGTAAGCATCCTGTTATTTGTATATGTGTCTATTTGACGTGGAGCCTTTGCAAAGGAGTCTCTGACTCAAAGGATTGTAATTCCGATCTCTCTCTTAAATTAAATATGTTCAATGCACTTTTGATCCATCTATATACATCAACAACTGATGTTGTGCATAACAAAGCAGACATCTGCTACTACTGAATATGCCTAGACTTTTTTTTTTTTTTTTTTTTTTACAGTTTTAAGATTTTTAACAGTGGTTATTTCAGTACACTGCTTAGGAGGTCAAACTCTGTTGATTCTGTTGCTGCTACGATGTCAAATGGACAATATCTAGGAAGTGAGTTACATATTTACTGACATGCATAATATGCTGTTAGTGGTCCGGTATATTCCATGACATTATAGACACCATTGTCTGACTGGCAGAATAGTTATTTTATTTACCATTCAAACCTCTGTGCGTACCATGCTGACGTTTTACTCCAATATCGACGGTAACTCACAGCTGAACGGTCTCTATCTTTGCAGTGTTGCAGATTGCATTGCTGCTGTGTGAGCAGGTGAGGTTTACGTGCTGCTTTGACTACTGCATTCCGCGCCATGGTCTCAGGGAATCTGGTGGGTGGGACATGTAAGGACTTCCGTCCTGCGGCTTCTGGTCCGATATTTTATTACTGCTTTGTTTGCTGTGTGTGGCACACATCGGTACTTCAGTTTGGAGATGGCATTATTGTAAAATGAATGCCGTCCCCAAACTATCACATGTGGTGCCTTTCCTCCAATCAGTGCTCCCGTTTTGGCGTTCTCTAATTTTGCCATGTTACAAAAGGTTTTGTGTTCATGTTAGACACGTTTTAATTAGCACCCAGCACTTGATGTAGTACATGACATGTTATATGGTTTAAATATGGTTCAGCACTAGAGGGCGCTATGCTTGACAAAGCCCCAGACGGTGAAATGTTGGAGGTCTGTCTTCCCACTGGTGTTTGTAGCAATACTGTGGATTTTGAGTTTGTTTGCATACTGAAATAAAGAATTACTACAAGAAAACAATATCCAACTATCTTCATTACGCTGTTGTGAGCGCCCAGATTTTAATGAACTTTGCTGAATACTGTTTGTATCTGGAGGCACCTTGCTGAGTGCAGCGGCTTCTTCTTGTGGTATGGAACCGCCATGGAGATGTTGAGGATGTCATGCTGTGCACCATTTGCAGAGAGGAGATGCTGAGAGAGTACTTGCAAATGCTGCAGTCACAGCTGTTGAACCCACTGCAGGCACGGCTGTCAAACACACTAAAACCAAGCAGACAAGCACTCGGAGGGCCTAGTGCACAACAGAACAGTCTGTCCTGCCACAAACAGAACTGCAAAAAATGAAGCACTCTTGCAGACTAAAAAAAAAAAGCCACTGCAAACAAAACCTGAGTTGCAAGAAAAGCCATTTACTGGCAAACTGTACATACAATGACCGAGAGCAGAAAATAAACATTGCCCTGGTGCCCCAGTGCTTCAGGCTGCTCTTATTTTTCAACCCCCCGTTTAAGTTGTGCCAATGAATGACTTTTTTGAAAGTCCATGTGTTTTCAAAGCGATGTTACCTCCATGAGTGCATCACTTTTTTGCAGTACAGTAGGAAATGCTGGAAGCAAAGTAAACATGCTGCAGGCATTACAACAACACTTGCAGAATGGCACTTGCATCTGAGCGAGTTTGACTGCTAAGATGCAGCTGCAAGGAGGAGTGATACTGACATTCACTGAAGGTAGCAGTAATCTAAGTTCCTACTCCCCCCACTTACCCTGATAAGCCTATCCAACCACAAAGGGAAACCAAAAGCTAGTTTGACACTGTGCGTCATGGAAAAGGAGGTAGAAGCTTGACACTCTGGAATACTTCTAAGACGCCAGCTTCTGCCATTCTACTCCCTCTAGTTCTATGGCAGACACAGTCCAACTGCAGGAATACAGTAACATACTGGAAATGTAACGCTAGACCAAACTCCAAAGGCAGCAGTCGGTCCCTGAAGAGTCCGCAGCAAAGAGTTCTTTATCCCGGTGCCCAGTCTTACCTGCAGCAGCTTGAGCAATGTGGCACTATCTCGCTCCCCTGTAGTATTGAAGAGCAGTACGCGGACCACAGGGCCACTGTAGAGTAGAAAGAGAGACATTCAGATACAGGAAATCCCACACATCTTTTTTTTAAAATCACTCAATCTCAATACAAGAGAAATCAGATTATTCCCAGATCCAGCCAGTACTCTGGAATTCATTTTAAAACATCCTATGTATGGGTCGGCCCGGTGGCTCTGAGGGTTGAGGCGCTGGACGCCACACCTTGCGCCACACCGGCGACCCAGGGTCGGGAGCGAGCCCGGGTGCCAGGGCTCGGCAGGGGCAGGACAGGACTGAGGGCCCACTGGGCTGCTCTCCTATCCTGGGGGGAGGGCTCTGGGGTGTTTGTTGCGCCAGCAGCCCCTGGTGGAGACCAGGGACACTGCTGAGCACTGAACAAGCATGTATGTTGGCGTGACCCAATGTTGGCAGGGTTGCCATGCGCCGATCAGGACGTGCACTACACAAGGGGAGGTAGGGGGGAGGAGCACACACATTAAGGGGAAAAAAGCCCCTCCCGCCGGATAGGCGACGGCTCCTCCAGTGCCATCGCCGTTACACTCCCAACGTTGGTTCTCCACCACTGCCCCTTCGATCTCCCTGGAGCAGAGCCCCCCGAGGAGTTGTAATGTCCTTGAAGATGGCGGACAACAAATCAGGTGTAGAGCCGACGAACGGCGAGCAAGGTAGCCCGAGAGAGTTCCGGTCGGGAGAAGAAACAGAGTTGGGGAAAAAAAAAAAAACCTATGTATGTCCAGCCCTCAGTCTAAAGGCACTGTAGCCTAGTGGAAAAAAGCATAGAACTGTACCTGGCCCTGTGGTGCCAGCAAAGCGTACTGTGTGCCCAGGTGGGTGACTCCAGTTCACTGTGCAAGCCTGTCCATCTGCTCTTGGCTGGTTAAATTTAAGGAACACTGCAGAGGCAGCATTCGCAGACTCCTGAAGTGAGTTGGGCTCCCACTCTACTACAGCCTCCCATGATTGCATAGGAGGCGGCGTTGGACATCATTGTTGACCATGTGATGTCCAGTTCCCCTGCCCCCCCCCAAAAAAAAGGACTGCTGTGCATGGGAGCTGGGCAAGACCAGTACTGCGGGGGAAAAAAAAGTTTACTTACTTTTAACTATTGTTCTACAAGCCTGACTCCTCCTACCACCTCCAGCTCTGCCCAGTTTGCACTCAGATCAGCATGCTGGAACAGAAATCTAAATCAAACCTTGCCAGGGGAGGTTGTGCGAGCTGTCTGGATGGGAACTAAATACAAGTAGTAGAACTATGGTTACCAGTAAATAACCTCCATTTCTAGCTACCTAGATTCAGTTCACTATGTCAACGTCTTTATTTTTTTAAAAAGCGCAAACCAAAATACCTAAGCGCTTGTACAAAAGATAAAAAGATGCAGCACAAAAATGTCATATTGTACTATCAGCAATTTAAAATAAAACACAACAGAAATCCTTAATCTGTCATTCATATTCTGGGAAGGTGAGCTTGAATAAGTAGGTTTTCAAGGCGACTTAAAGCTCTCCACGGTCAGGCACTCCCTTACCGAATGAGGTAGAGAATTCCACAGGATTGGGGCTGCAAATGCAAATGCCCTCACATCTGATATCTTAAGTTGGACCCTGGGAATCTCCAGCAATCCTTCATTGGCGGGGTGGAGGGGGCGATAAGGACACAGGAGTTCTTGTGGATAGCGCGGACCCTGTCCGTGTAGGGCCTTATAGGTCAGCAAACAGACCTTGAAGGTGATTCGCCACTGAATAGGCAGCCAGTGCAATCTGCAGAGCCTAGGTGTGACATGGCAAGATCGAGGTAATTTAGTCAAAAACCTGGCTGCCGCATTCCGCACCAGCTGCAGGCAACAAATATTAACCCCCGGAAGCCCTAGGTAAATGGAGCTGCAGTAATCAAGGCACGAGGTCACAAAGGCGTGGACCATAGTTGGAAGGCCATCGGGTGGGACCAGGTGTTTTATCCGGGCAATATTCTTCAGATGGTAAAAAGAGGACTAGCTACACTTAGAGAGTCCTAGCAGTCTCCAGTAGGAAGGGGCAAGGTGTGCACCCCAAATTAGGTGAAGAGAAACTCGAGGACTCAAAAGCAGCATCACTATGACTGAGCAAGTCGATGCTGTGAGAATGTGTATGCATTCAAACCAGGTAGCAGCCCTACAGATCTTAGAAATGGGAATGTATATGGCAGCAGTACACCTGCTGGAGTAAGTCTTCACCCCCCCCCCCCCCCCCACCTGTAACGGAGTGATGCAGGAAGCTGTCCATCAGACAACAGTCTGCTTTGCCACCAGTCAGCCTAGAGCGGCTTCAACGTATGAGACAAACAGCTGGCAAGCCTCACCCACGAAATCCTGTCAAATGCTCCTGGCAGAAGAACAGCGCTATCAGAGCATGAAGCACGCGACGCACTCAGTTTCCAAAGTGAGAGGCTCTGGGAAGGTCAGTAGAATGAGTGCCTGATTAAGGTGAAACTAAAAGAGACTACCTTAGGCAGAAATTTAGCATGGTCGCATAGAAGAACCATGTTCTTGTGGAAACCCAGATATACAGGTTACTCACCTGTAACAGGAGTTCTAGGAATGGTAGATGTTGTTCATCCACACTTATTGGCAGGTATCCTTGCCGCTTTAAATCTTGCCGGAAGGTCTTCAAGCTGGCTCCTCCCACCCACCCGGGTGGTATAACTCTCGGCTCCACCCCATGACGCCAGATCTGGCCCGCTGGAAGCTCAGGGTTGTGCGTCAAGCCGAGGTCGGGAGGGTTTGTGGATGAACAACATACCATTCCTAGAACTCTGTTACAGGTGAGCAACTGTATTTCTAGGGACATGGATATGTTGTTCATCCACACTTATTGGCAGACTCCTAGCAGTTCTCCGGGAGGAGGGAGGCAAGACGACACCCCAATACTTACTTGGGAAAGAGAGACTGGAGAACCGAGGCCCCAAAACCAGCATCCGTGTGACTCAAGGTCGATGTGGTAATGGGTAATGAAGGTGTGTGCTGACTTCCAGGTAGCAGCCCTGCAGATTTCCTGGATAGGGACGCCCCTGGAAGCAGCCACTGCTGCAGCAGTATGGCGGGTAGAATGAGCTCTTATCCCTCTGGGAGGCTCCATGCCCGCCAACTTATAACAGAGATCTATGCAGGAAGTGACCCACCTGCTTATGGAAGTCCAGCTTGGCTGCAGGTCTGCCAGATCTTGGCTTCAGCGTGGGTGACAAACAGCTGGTGAACCTCTCCCGAATTTCAGCCGTCGCTTCTAGGGTCCAGAGTATGGAGCCTATATTCGCCTCCGAGGTGTGATTGGGGTAGAACACCGGCAGAGTCAACACCTGGTTAAGGTGAAACTCCGACACCACCTTTGGAAGGAATTTCGGTGGGGCGAGGACAACCTTGTCCCTGTGAAGACCAGGTAAGGAGACTGGCTGGAAAGCGCCTGGAGCTCTCCCATCCTTCTGGCTGACGGATAGCCACCAAGAAGGCGGTCTTCCACGACAGGTGAGAGAGAGCACACCTGCATAGGTTCGAATGGCTTGCCCATGAGCTTTGCCAGTACCAGCAGTAGATCCCACGGAGGTGGAGGTTCTCGACCGAGGGAAATGTGATCAAGGCCTTTGAAAGCGCCAGACCACCTTCTCCTGCGCGATCGACTGCTTCCCGGCCCGCGCTCGTAAGCAGAGAATGGCTGCCAGGTGCACCCTTAGGTCGCCGACCTAAGCCCTTGATTAGAAAGGGACCATAAATAGTCCAAGATGCTTGCCAAGGAACAGGAGGAAGGGTCCAAGCCCTGCTCTGACACCAAATGGAAAACCTTCTCCATTTGAAGGCATAGCATTTTCTGGTCGACTCTACGGACGCCTCAACTACATTGAGGACCTCGTCGGAAAGACCCAAGGCCTGGAACTCTAGCCGCCAGGAACCAGGCAGTCAGGTGCAGGGATTGAAGGTCCGGATGGAACGCCTTCCCTGATTGACTGAGGCAGGTCCGGGGAGCTGGAAGCTGCAGCGGAGTCCTGGAGCTGAGACTGAGGAGATCTGGGTACCAGAACTGGCGAGGCCAGTCTGGGGCTATCAGAATCACCTGCGCCCTGTCCTCCTCGCCTTGAGAAGCACCTTGTGGATCAAGGGAAATGGGGAAGAGGCGGAGAGGCCAGGGTCCACTGCCTCGAAGGCATCCCCTGCAGCGAGCCCTGCTGAGGGGGCGGGCATGGAACAGCCTCAGCTTCGCTCTCCTGGAGGCAAACAGGTCCACCTGAGGTGTGCCCCAATGGGAGAACAGATGTGCTACCTCCGGCAGGAGAGACCACTCGGGATGCAGCCCCTATCCGCTTAGGGCATCAGCCAGGTGTTGGAGGCTCCTGCCACATGAATGGCTAGGAGATCCGCCTCCAGGCTGCTCTGCACAGTGACCAATCGGAGAGCTTCCTTGCATAGAAGCATGGAGCGTCCCCGCCCCGGCGGTTTAGATAGTACATGGTCGCGGTGTTGTCTGTCTGGACTCGGACCACTTGACCCGGAGGAACGGAGCAAAGGCGGTGAGAGCTAGGCGGACCGCCTGAGCTCCAGCAGGTTGATGTGGCATCGGACTCCCGGACCAGAGGCCGTGAGCCCGGTGTTCCCAGATGGGCACCCCAACCCATCAGAGAGGCATCGGTCGAGTGAGAGACCGTCGGCTCGGCGGACGAACAGGATGCCCTCCTGCAAAATGACCTGGAACGATCCACCACTGGAGAGCTGCCCACATCCCTGTGTCACCGACACAAGCTGGTCCAAAGGATCACAGCGCTAGGACCACTGACTGGCCAGTCCCCATTGAAGGGGACGATGTTCCAGCGGGCCCAAGACCACGCTGGTGCAGGCCGCCATGAGACCCAGGAAGTCCCGGCAGGTGCATTGCCCAACCAGAAATGATTGGGCAAAGGAGGAAAGAACCTCGGCCCTGTCCGCTGGAGCCGCTCTGGCTTGAAGAGAGCGAGCTGCGCCCGATGAACAGAATCACCTGCTTCGCTCGAGTTCGACTTGGCCTCGTTGGATAAGGAGGCCCAGTTGAGAGCAGACCTGAGGGCCAGATCTCTGACCACTCCACCTCCTGCCTGGAGGAGCTGCTATCAGCCAGTCATCCAGGTAAGGGTACACCGGACCCTCGGCGCCAAGAGGAATGCTGTCACCACTGCCATGCATTTGGTGAAGACCCTGGGAGCTGGAGACAAGCCGAGGGCATGGCTCGAACTCGAAAGGATCCTTCCGCCGAAGCGAAGGAATCTCTGGTGAGACGGACGGATAGGGACGTGAAAACGCGGCCCTGCAAGTCCAGAGAGCAGAACCACACGCCTGCTCCAAGGATGGTATTGTCTGAGCCAGAGTGACCATCCTGAAGGTTCGAGACCTAGGAACTTGTTTAGGTCGGTAGGTCGAGAATGGTGCGCCCAGCCCCCGTCTGCTTTGGAACCAGGAAGTACCTGGACACAAACCCTGGGTCTGAGGGGGTCCGCTACCACTTGATCACCTCCTTCGGAGGAGGAGAGCGAGTCGGCTCGACGAGCCGACAGTGAGGCTACGGACCCGAGGCCCCCCGAGGTGCGACGTCTTCAGCGTGGGGCCTGCTCTGGATTCCAGAGGCAGGCCTTTTCCCACCACCTCCAGTACCCACCTGTCCGTGCTAACAGCGGACCAGGCAGAAAGGAAGTGTCGGAGCTGTCCTCCTTAATGGGGAACCAGGGTACGGGATGGGTGGCGCACACCCTCAGCCCGCCACTGGGCAGGCTTGGAGGAGGACCCGCCGAGGGACCTCCTGGGCCTTTTCCTCCCTGCCTCCTGTTAGAGGAAGCCGGCGGCTTGGGTTTGGGATGCCAAGGCCGAGCCTGCTGGCCCTGACGTTGCTGGGCCGGGCGCCGCGGGCGCAGAAGGACGAAAGGGCTTAGGCTGTGGTTTGCGGCCTTTGTCCTTCTGAGCGGAAGAGACCAAGTCCAAGGTAGCATTGGAATTCTCGATCCTCTGCAGGTGACCTTCCACCCCAGGGCCGAAGAGGTCAGTCCCCAAAAAGGGAACATCTGCCAACTTGTGCTGGGTATCCGAAGTAAAGGTGGATATCCTCAGCCAAGCCCGTCGACGCATAGCCACTGCGGCCGCCACCGACCTGGCACATGAGTCCCCAATATCTAAAGCAGTCTGGAGCTGCTGTTTGGCCACTGCCCTGCCCTGGTCCCGCACCTGCTTGACCGTAGTCTGCAGATCCGCGGGAAGATGAGGGATGACCTCATCCAGGGAGCCCAACAGGGCATGAGAAAAATGTACCATGAGGACGGCCGAACTGGCCTGACGAAGGCCGAGAGAGGACGCAACAGACTTTTCGCCCGACATAATCCAATTTCTTGGATTCCTTGTCGGGAGGTTTGTCCACATCCCTGGCGTTGCCGGCGCGCCGGAAAACGCTGTCGGTAACCAACCCCTCAGCAGAGGGGTGCTCCGAAAACCGGACAGGGAACCGGTAGGGACCGCATACTTCCTGGCCATCCTGGCCGAAGGCGCAGGACAGGAAGCAGGGCGCTGCCAAAGCTCCAAGGCCGGACCCACTATGGCCTCGGCCACCGGAAAGGCCTCCGTTGGAGAATCCCCTCGGTCCAGAATCTCCGTGAGGGGATACCTGGCCCGTTTGGAAACGGGTTCGAACTTCATCCCGGTGGACTCCGAGATGAGCCGAAGCAGTCCTAGGAAGGACGATGGGCTATTGTCCATTGACTGTCCTCCTGAGGACTCCAAGTCTAGTCGCTTGGAGAAAAAGGAGGAATTATCCTCGGACTCGGACGAGTCCTCGAAGAGCTGCCTCTGGCCTGAGCCACCCTCTACCTGCCGAGGTCGGTCGGGAGTGAGGGTAACAGACAGCCTATGGGTAGACCTTAGCCGACGAGAATCCCTGGTCGGAGCCCCAGATAGTGGCTGTGGAGGCGGAGGTTCCACCGAATCGTGGAGCAGCTGGTTTTTGCCGAACAACCCGCCCGGCGACAGGCTCCTCGGTAAGTCGAGGTTGTGTCGGGCCGCCCGCGTGACAGCCACTTAATGGCCGGGAGCGACTCGCGCCGGCTTATTCCGGTCAGGAGGAACTGTTGCCACATGAGGTCCTCGCATCATCGACGTAGCTTACGCCGAAGCCTCCCCTCGTCCGAGGAGGAGGACGAGCGGCGACGCCGCTTACCGCGGTGCCGAGACCGAGACCGCCTATGACGGCGGGATCGGCTGGACCGCGAAGAGGTCCGAGACCGAGACCGAGAGCCTCAGCTTTTCCGAGGTCGGTGCGGGGAAGTGTCGGCAGGAACCGGCACTCCCTTCGGCTCGGAGGGTTCATCCGAGGGCTCCGGAACCGGAGGCACAGGCAAGCCCATCGATCTCAACTTCGGGGAACTGGGAGAGGGGAGTCTGCTCTGAGAGGCTACAACCCGTCCAACGGATCAAGAAAATTCGACTTCGCCGACGGGAGTCTCAGTCAACTGACCTGACGGGACACCGTGGAGACCAGTGGTCAAGTCGAGCGGTCGATCAAGTCGACGGCCCACGACTCTGGGAGGGACCTTCCCGCCCCAAGAGCGCCGACGGAGGGATTTACCTTGTCCTCTTTTGGACCGAGAAAAGGTCCAGCAGACGCTGGCCCTTCTCCCTTAGTGGAGAGGGACAGACAAAGCTCCTTAAAGGAAGCTGTAGGAAGAACCCAGAGAGAGCGGGATAAATGCCGCGGCCGAGGAAGACACGGCCCGCGCCGCCTTCTCTTCGAGGGCGATCATCTGCTCGAGCTGATCTGCCGAGCCCGCCGCCGCGGACACCGCCGACCGGGCCTCCTTAGACTTCACCGGAGGGAAACGCTTCTCGGGACGGCCCAGATGCAATCGGGCAGCACAGTCTTCGAGGACGTAGGCCGAAAAGGAAGAGCACAAGTCGCAGTCCTGTGGGTCATGCTCAAGGGCTAAACAGTAGACACACGTAGAGTGTGGATCCGTCCGAGACATCTTCTGCCCGCAGGGGCATCTCCGAAAACCGGGAGTCGATTTGTCCATCGCAGCCGCGAGGGATCGAAGACTGAAGTCTTTTAGCAAAACTTTCAAATTCGCGAAACGGAAGAAATAGGAACCAGTCTCAAACGCAGAGCGTTAAGGAGGGAACCTGAGCTTCCAAGCGGTAAGGAAGATCTGGCGCCATGGGGCGGAGCCGAGAGTTATACCACCCGGGTGGGTGGGAGGAGCCAGCTTGAAGACCTTCCGGCAAGATTTAAAGCGGCAAGGATACCTGCCAATAAGTGTGGATGAACAACATATCCATGTCCCTAGAAATGAAGTTTCTACATAAAGTGCCTGGAAATGACTCACTCATCCGGCTATGGCGATGGCAACCAAAAATGTTGCCTTCCATGACAGATGTGAGAGAAATCAAATGTGTCACTAGGCTCAGATGATTTACCTATTAGCAGTGACAGCACCAGCAGTAAGCTCCACAGTGGCTGTTGTTCCAGCACCAGAGGGTACAGGTAGCCCAGCCCTTTAATGAAACAACCGACCACGTTGTCCAGTTCCACCGTCAGTAACCTGCCTTGGCAGGTAAGCCAAGACAGTGGCTAGATGCACCTTGAGGGATGTGGCTCACAACCATGCCAGAGAAGGAAGCCACCAGCTTGGGTTTGGGATGCCAAACGTGAGCCTGCTGGCCCTGTTGCTGGTGCTGCTGGGCTGTCGAGATGCAGGGGCTGAAGGACGAAAGGACTTCTGCTGTAGCTGACAGTGGCCTTTGTCCCTCTGGGCGGAGGTGACCGAGTCCAGGGTGGCATTGGACTTTTCGATCTGCTGGAGGTGACCTTCCACTCCAGGGCCGAAGAGGTCAGTCCCCAAGAAGGGGACGTCCGCCAACTTGTGCTGGGTATCCGCTGTGAAGGTGGATATCCTCAGCCATGCCCTGCGGCGCATGGCCACCGCAGCCACTACTGACATGGCATAGGAATCACCTATGTCCAGAACAGTCTGAAGCTGCTGCTTCGCCACCGCCCTACCCTGGTTCCGCACCTGGCGGACCGTGGTCTGCAGGTCAGTCGGGAAATGAGGGACAACCTCATCCAGGGAGCCCAAGAGGGCGTGGGAGAAGTGTGCCATCAGCACGACCGAGCTGGCCTGTCGGAGGCTGAGGGAGGATGCAGCGTACACCTTGCCCCCGGCAAAGTCCAGCTTTTTGGACTCTGTCGGGAGGCTTATCCACGTCCCGAGCATTACCGGAACACCGGAAAATGCTGTCGGTGACTAACCTCTCAGCAGAGGGGTGCTCCGAGAAACCAGGCAAAGAGCCTGTAGGGACTGCATACTTCCTGGCCATCCTGGCCGAGGGCGCAGGACAGGAAGCAGGCCACTTCCAGAGCTCCAAGGCTGGGCCGACAATGGCCTCAGCCACTGGAAAGGCCTCCTTGGGGGAATCCCCTCAGTCCAATATCTCCGTCAGAGGATACTTGGCCCGTTTGGACACGGGCTCGAGCTGCATCCCGGTGGACTCCGAGATGAGTCAAAGCAGACCCAAAAAGGACGATGGGCTATCGTCCAAAGACTGGCCCCCAGAGGACTCCAGGTCGACCTGCCTGGAGAACAGGGAGGAGTCGTCGTCGGATTCCGAAGAGCCTGCGAAGAGCTGCCTCGGCCCCGAGTCACCCTCTACCTGCCGAGGATGGTCGGGAGTGAGGGTGAGCAACAACCTGTGGGGCAGGCCGTGACCCGACCGAGAATCCTTGGTGGGTACCCCAGACTTTGGCTCTGGAGGCGGAGGTTCCACCACAATCGGTGGAGGAGCTGGTTTTGGCCGAGCAACTGGCCCTGGAGCGGGCAACTCGACTGGGGCGAGTGGTTGCTTTGGTCGTTCGGGCGACAGCCACTTGATGGCCGGGGTCTGGACCAGAGTCGGCTTAGACCCGGACAACAGCAACTGCTGCCACATAAGCTCCTTGTAGCGCCGACGTAATTTACGCCGAAGTCTCCCCTCATCTGAGGAAGAGGACGAGGAGGAACGGTGTCGCTGCTTACTTCAGTATCGAGAACGAGACCTCCGATGTCGGCAGGAACGGCTTGACCGAGATGAAGTCCAAGACCGAGACCCTCGGGGGGGGGACCGAGGGCGGGTCTGGGAAGGGGCGGGGGACACCCGCTCTTCCCTCGGCTCGGGAACTTTAACCGGGGACTGTGGCCCCGAAGGCACAGGCAGATCCTCGGTCTCCACCACGGGAACTGGTGAAGGAGGGTTGTCGGCTTCACCAGTCGACAGGAGTCTCGGCAGACTGGCCTGATGAGGACACCGTGAAGCCAGCGGCCTGAGCCACAACTTCGACCGAAGTCGACGGTCGGCTGCCCGGGGAAGGCGACCTCTCCCACTCCCACGAACGCTGACGGTGGGACTTACCCTTCGACTCCTTCTTCTTGGACCAAGAAGAAACCTCAAGGCCCTCTCCTTCGTGGAAAGGGACTGACAAAAGCTCCTTGAACGAAGCAGTGTACGAGGAACTCGGAGTGGGATAAATGCAGCGGCCAAGGAGGAGGAAGATGCGGCCTGGACCACCTCCTCGATGGCGATCATCCCCTCGAGCTGCTCAGCCGAGCCAGCCGCCGCAGACACTGCCCAATGAGCCTCTTTAGATTTTACCAGTGGAAAACGCTTCTCGGGGCACCCGAGCTTCAATCGGGCAGTGCGATCATCCAGGACGTTAGCCGAGAAAGAGTGGCACAACTCGCAGGCCTGTGGGTCGTGATCTAGGCCAAGGCAGTAGACAAACGTGGAGTGCGGATCTGTCCTGGACATTTTCTGCCTGCAAGGGCACCTCCGAAAGCCGGGAATAGATTTGTCCATCGTAGCTGCGAGGGAAGATGAAGACCGAAGTTTAGAAAACTTCAAAACTAATTTCGGACGAACCGAAGAGTTAGGATCCAGTCTAAAACGCAGAGCGCTAAGGAAGGAACCTGAGCTTCCAAGCGGTAAGGAAGATCTAGCGTCATGGGGCGGAGCCGAGAGTTTTACTACCCGGGTGGGTGGGAGGAGCCAGCTTGAAGACCTTCCGGCAACAATTAAAGCGGCAAGGAACCTGCCAATAAGTGTGGATTGAACAACATATCCATGTCCCTAGAAGTGCCCTTTATTTCAAACAGTGGTGTGTCTAACAAAGTTAGAAAACAGATTAAAAATGTTAATAGTGTGCTTTGCCAGGAACCCCCCCCAACATGGCCAATTCCCGGTCATTTCGCCTGTAACCTTTGTCAGAAGTGATGCCATGCAAACTCATCAGTACTTGAATAAGGTTTGATATGAGTTGCAGTTCATCTCACAGAACAGTAGATGGCACCAAAGACATCTAAAAATAACCCAATTGTAATACCAGCATAAGTTTAAAAAAAAATAAAAATATGGAGCCTTCACTTCCATCAAATCCTGTCTGCAACTTTCCAAGATGCCTTCAACATCCGAAAAGCATCTTTGGAAAATCTCAAATGCCTACAGCTCTAGCCCCTCAAGAACGAGGTGGTTAGCTGCAAGGACTGCAGGTCCAGATACCTGCTCGTCCCCTCCGACCTAGTCAGGAGGTCCGGCAGAAGTGGAAGCAGCCAGTGAGGTCTGCTGCTGAGAAAAGCTTGATACTAGAACTGGTGTAGCTAGTTAGGTACAGTCAGAATCAGGGACGCCCTGTCCTTCAGAGTCTTGAGGACCACCTGGTGGGCCAAGAGAAACAGAGCGAAGGAATACAGGAGGCCTTGAGTCCACGACTGCGGTAACGCATCCCCTGGCAGCATACTCCACTGAGGTGGATTGACACAGAACAGTCTCAGCTTTCTGTTTTGCCAGGAAGCGAAAAGACCCACTGACAAGCGTTCCCCATGCTGAGAACACTGGGACACTACCTCTGGGTGCAGCGACTATTACTCGCAGGATGCCTCTCACAGGTAACAGAGAGCATCTACCAGTTGGTTGCCGACTCCCACAATACTGTTAACAAGACAGCATGCAGAGAGCAAGACAGAGACCATGTTCGGAGTGCCTCCTTATACAGGAGAAAGGACTGTGTGCCACCCTGCTTGTTCAGGTAGAATATGGTGGTCGTGTGGTCAGTGCTGACTTAAGACCTCTCGACTTCAAACCAGCAGTGCGAACTTGCTCGAAGTTCGGTGAACTGCACAGATTTCCAGCAGGATGACGTAGAGTCTTGCCTCATTCCGTCATCAGAACCCGTGCACTCTCCAGCAAACGTGCACCCCAGCCCACCACTGAGGCTTCTGTTGTCAACATGACCCACCCCCATATCCATTTGGGCACCAGAAAGTAACACGACACAGCCCCCTGCTAAATTCAGCCTTCTGGGACCAAACTCTATTGTGGAAGACTCCCATGACTGTGTGTCCTCCAATGGCACTCGGGACCAACAAAGAGGTATGGTCTCAAATTGCAGACAACCCTGATCCCATCACTTCCAGGACCCACTTGCCTGAAGTGATAGCGAACCACTGTGGTGTGATGTGAGACAGCCTGCTCCCTCGATCAGGAACTGCAGCAGGGTTTGGGACAGAGAGGGGAAGGTGTTTCCCAACCCGTCACTTTGTGCCTCTGGCGACAACCCCCAAGGACTGACCACCCGAGGAGCAGCCAGCACCACCGATACACTGACCCTAACCCCCGATTTACTAGAGGACTTGGCCAGGTGTGCTGTTGATGATACTGCTGTTGACTGTGCATGCCGATAGGGTCCACAAATAGATACCATGTGGCCTAAGCTTGGGGTTGATAATTGATGTCATAGAGTCAAGGGTCAAACTGGACTTCTCAATGCGTGGGAGATGGGCCTCAACCCACAGCCTAAAAAGATCCTAGTAAAGGCAGGTCTGCTACCAATTGCTAGTTTTCTTCATCAATGGCAAAACTATGCACTTCAGTAAATGGACACTGCACAGGCCAACACAATGGCAGCATCCAGGGTCAGCTGCAACTGGTGTGTCACCAGATCTGGCTAACTCTAATAAGGGAGCAGGTTGGAGAAGGCAGAGAGCCTCTCACAGAGCTCATGGCTATACGCTGCCATGTATAGCTGGCCTGGCGAATGCCCAGGGACACAGCAGCATAGACCGTTTGACTAGGCTAAGATAGTCCTGTTTCCTGGATGCCTAGTCTGGTGGGTTGTCGGACTCGTCCGGCCTGACCTTGCAGAACACCATGTCTGTCATTATCCCCTCCATCGATGGATGCTACAAAAAGCCAGACAGCCTGATAGGAACTGGGAGAAGCACCTGCATACCTGCAGCCCATGCAACCTAGCATGAGTTTGGGTGCTGCCAGATACTTAATGCTGGGTCCAGGATTGCTGGGGCAAGAAAGAATGCTACCCCCAGTGAGGAATTTCACTAAATAATGTCCTATGTTCCCGCTAGCCACTCGCCACTGGCAAATGCTTTTAGCGTGTGGCTAAAATTTCTAACAATTTTTAAAGTTACCTGAGCCACAGAGGCTAAAACCTTCTGTTCATGCCATTTTTAGCAATAGAATAGTACATGGTTTAGAATAACTAATTTGTCAGTGTATATCGTGGTGTGTCTCATGATTTCACATAGTGGTTAAACAGCCTGGGGTCACTTTAGCCACAGTGGCTAACATTTTAAAAATCCTGGGGAGAACGGAGATGTCCGTCAGTGGGTAGTTCTCCTTCTTCTGTATCTCCTCTGATGGACTGTCCAGAGCCAAAGACAATGTTCCATGAGAACAGTGAAGGAGCACCCCCCCCCCCCAGGGGCCTGTCTGTCAGCGGAATACCCTCCCGAAGACACACAGCTGACAGAATGGATGACACCATGAACCTAAGTCGGGACACAGGAGCAAGGACTGCCGACATGGGGTGTGGACTCTCTTCGATGGGGTAATCATTACTGACAAGAGAAGACGACGACTGGACTCAGGCCAAGAGTCCTTGGCCGAAACACTCTTGTCAGCTGTGGAGGTGGGGATGCCACCAGAATTGGTTACTGCTGCACTGCAGTCAATGTTGGAGGGGGAACCACAGAACACATGACCAGAATTGGTGCTGGGAGAAACAACCAAGGCCAGGACAGATCAAGCTGTACAGCTGATCGATCATGGCCCTGGGCAAATACTCTACAGACCTACTGCTTCCAGGCTACTTTGTTTCATCTGGCGCAGGCTCAACTGCGGTGGCAGGAGGCAGACGATAGTGAAGAACTCTATGTTCAGCGCCAGGCGTGATGCCAGTGTCAATGCAAAGAGCAAGGGCATGACCACAATCTACACTTGGACTCAAGGAGATCGATGTGGCACCGTGGACGCTGGATACAGATACCTCCATGGAGTGACTCTGGGTAGCTCAAAGAGGAGGTGGTGCTGAACTGGCAGGGGCCCTACTGGTAGCTCTGTTGTCTTGCAGGCAGCACGGAGATCAGAGTAAGAGGAAACTTCCCCCTCAACTGACACTTCCTCAGTAGGGTGAACTGTCAGCTTGACTTGTGTCAACTCAGTGGGCTGCCCAAACGTAAACTCTGTGAGCAGATGACAAGACAACCTCGCTCAAGTCAACGAACCACATGAAACCGGGGAAAGTGCAAATGTTTCCTCAACCGCCAGAAAACCCACGAGTGGCATTGACTCTTCTGCTTCTTAATGACACAGGGACTCGCCTTCGAGGAAGTGGAGAGACAGAAGAAAGCTTTTAAACCCTTCGACATCGCAAGGCATCTGCAGATCCAGCGTGAACTCCTCTTTTGCCACTGACAGACGGTCCAGGACTGGAACATCCTCACCAGCCTCCTCCCTCTTTTGGGCCTGAAGCTACTGCAATGACCTGCAGACGACATGCATTCTTACATAGGGCTGCTCTGGAGCACCTGCTGCGGACACATGCACAGTCTGGCAACAGGAGCAATGTGCCATGTTATGGCCTAGACCCAAACAGTAAACGCAGGCATCGTATCCCATCACGGATATTAGGACCCTGCATAAAAATCACCTCTTAAATCCTGACTTCTCTTGTTCCATGATGAACCCAAAGATGGACCAGTAAGGCAACAGTGAGGGTGCAGCAAGAGTTGAAAATCAAAACATAACTTTAAAGAAAAATCACTAAAAAGGCTTGAAAATAACAGAATCCTAATGCACTAGTAGGGGCTGTGAAACAGAAGACCTTTTCCTTCTAGCAGAAGAAGAGATTGGAGTGCAAATGGGGCGAAGTCAGAAGTACACGCGGGTGGGTGGTAGGATGAATCAAGCTTGAAACAGCAGCGGGCCATGCATCTCACCATTCTACCAGGAAGTGCTGCTGCCCGTCTGATTCAGTTCAATCCCAATTGCCATAATGGGCAGAGAAGAGGAAATGGCATTGCTGCTCAATACAGCGCGCCGCTGCATTCGGCTGGAGTGCTGTCCCACAAGCGCTGATACCATACACAAACGTAAAAAGGATGGACTGAATACTGCCATGGCAGGGTCCCTCCTTGGCAAGCAAGCCCTGCACGACTGGATTAGGAGCCAACAGTGGAAAATAACCAAGAGAGAGATTTAAAAACACAAAAGAGCAGCGGTTTGCCACATGAGGTAGTAGAACAAGCACGATGGGGGTGGGGGTTAAGCATGCCTGGGACAGGCACAAGGGAAGCTTGAGAGGAAGGGAATGATGAAAAGCCATTGATCACATAGGGTCAGTGGTCAAATACAATGTATAGGACCTGGGGCAGACTGGATGGGCCTTGTGGTCCTTATCTGCCGACAATTCGTGCTCAATCATAAAACGGCACTCCATGAGCAGAGAGCAGGGCCTTACCTCATAGTAAGGGAGCAGGGATGAAATCAGAATTTTCAGCTTA
The DNA here is from genome assembly GCA_016271365.2 of Neoceratodus forsteri. Classification (NCBI taxonomy): domain Eukaryota; kingdom Metazoa; phylum Chordata; order Ceratodontiformes; family Ceratodontidae; genus Neoceratodus; species Neoceratodus forsteri. The sequence goes on along the minus strand of JADMNL010000022.1, from coordinate 11,842,192 downwards.
CACGATAATGGAAGGGAAGGGATTGTATTTCGGCTCCAGGGAGCAACAAGAATGATCCATTCCAGATTTCTATGTGGTGCTCGCTCCCCATGTTCAAACGTTTGTAGACTTTTGGAGAACACAGCAGTGCCCTTCAAAGAAATTCATGTGGGTGTCGGTTTAATTAGCTTAGTTTCAGACGGTCTTATTTAAAAATCATCAAAGCCACCCCTCAATTCGTAGCAGAACCATGGCTCAAAAGTCTGGCAAGTGGGAGAAACGTCACAGACATTCTGTTCACCATCCTCCCATTAATCAAAGGGCAACTGGGTGGGAAGGGGCCTTATGAGAAGGAGCTAGGAAACCAGGTTCTATCCTTCTAGCACGGTTTATTATGCCACTGTGGTGAGTGAGCTCTGTTAAGCTGCAGAGGACCCAAAATGTCGGTGCTAAATTATTTATTTCACTTGTAAGAAAAAGATAAAAGCTCACGCCTGTCCCTTCCAAAAAAGAACTTATGAGAATGGGGTAGCCCCTCAACCTAAAAGAGGGCAGTTCTGAGCTACACGGACAGCGGTGTAGAGGCAGTCTGCACTGCGCCTGAGCTACGGTTACAAAGAGCTTCGGTCTCCCATGCAAAACCCATTATCACAGAATCGTGCTGGCACAAAAGGACCATTTGGCCCATTGAGTCTGCCCAAGATAGCCAAAGAAAAAAAAGTAAAATGACTCTAGATGGACCCAATCAGGTCACGTCAGAAATAGCAATAACTGGGAGAAACAGAGGTGGTGGTGGTGGTGGTGGGGGGTCAAGGATTGCCAAAACATCTAGTACACATCACTCCTTACTCCACGGTCTTCTCCTCCCTCAGGGCTCTCTCTCGGAACCACTTGATACAGGCCTGTACGCTGCTTTTGGTGTGAGCGCCATCAATGTAGTAAGTTACTGGACCGTGATTTAGAACCTGGGTCCGTCCCGGCCACTCCGTGTTCCGTAAGCCTACAGAAAGACAGAGGCAAACACAAGCTTAACAAGAATCTCCAAACAAGGAAGGTTTCTGTGACATAAATGAAATGCCCCCCCCCGTTAGCTCACTGTAGCTGTTACATATACATTTCTACCACAAAGTAGATTCCACGTGTTCTTGTCTGCACAGAGTCCTGATACTCCATATGTGGGTATGTACAGTCAGGAATAACAAGAACGGGTGCACAGTGATTCCTCAGTAACCATACGCATTTGGCTTGTGAGGCACAAGGTAGAGCCAAGGGCCTTCAACCACCATGGAGGCGCAGTTACTGCTGCATACTGCACACCCTGGATTGTGTCATCCCACTTTTATAAAATGGGCCATTAAAATCCTGCAACCTGACTGGTTGGAACACATCACTTGACTGCTTGATTGGTTCTTTACAACTGCACACCTGACCCGAACCACATTTTTCTCTAACAAATAGAAGCCCATTTTATAAGTGGGATAACACACTGCAGGGTGTACGGTCATAAAGGAATACTGCAAGCACTAACTGTGGCCTATAATATTTGTAGATTTATTTTAGGAGCCCCCAATAGGACACACCGGTGTAATATTACCCTCAGTGAGTAAATCGTACTATGTAACGTGGCTCACACCCTCCTCTCACATCCTTCGTGTCTAGTCACATTCTGCTAACCCCTGTACCCACCACGAATGTATGCTGTTCTCAGCACATGTAACCAGCTGTCTGTATATTACTGTATAACTTGTATCATACTGTATAATTGTCATTCTTACTGTGATATTTACCATTGCTATGTAATCCTGGGTCGCCCCTGAAAAAGGGACCTCCGGGGCCCAGTGGGCTTACCCAGTCACCAAAATGTAATAAATAAATAAATCTTTATTCTCGGTTGGGGTGGTTTTCCCTTAGTTGCAAAATAGAATATTTTGTTGGCTGTCTGATATATAAACGTTTTTACTTTGGCTCCCTTTTTCTTCTTTCTGATCTTGTTGTAATGAGAGAAATGTTTCCCAGCCTGAGGTCGGCTGACGGTCCCCTATATTTTGTCCCCAGGTTTCGGCTTAGAATAAGTTCTAGAGCTTTTTCAATAGCAGCACCCTTGTATTGGAATTCACTTCCACTTGATGTTAGAATTGCTCCCTCTGTTTTAACTTTTAAACAAAGGTTAAAAAGTTATTTATTACATAAATCTGCTTGTAACTGTAATTTGTGTTTTTTGGTATTGTATTGTTGTTGATTGTATTTGCGTATTTTTGTATGTTTTTTGTTGTCCGGGTCAGGCCTGAAAAGGAATCTTTGGTCCAGTGCCTTTACCCAGTTACCAAAGAATAAATGAAATGAAAAATAAAATGCATTTCTTGGGTGGTTGCAGCACTCAGCTACACCTCGTGCCTAACAACCACCTGTGGTGTGCATTATTCCCTTATAACTGCACACCCTGGCATGTGTTATCACTTACATTATAGGCATAAAGTTCTTAAATGTATAAGAAACACATTTATTAAATGGAGCCTGGCAAATCCTCCTTCCCAAGTGTTCAAATCCTGGTCACATGGAGGTGGGATAATGTACCTCACCGCCATGATCATGTTGCATTCCTTAGGAGACGGATCTCATTGCATATTGCACAGACTTCATATAGAGAATGGGGTTCTATATTCAGCAACACTTTACTTGCCCTTTCCCCAATATAACAATCACAATAGTAAACTTTGTAAGGTGCTCAGCCTATATCACTCACAACGCACAGTAAATGAACAGTCTCAGAAAAGTACAGTTACATAGGTACTTACCGTAACAGTAAATCTTCGAGAGAGGTTCCTTCAGTAGGTCATTACATATAGGACTGGCGCCACCTGGCGCCGGACCGCACGGCAGACTTTTCTAGCAATCCCGGATGGGGGACCACTCACCCGATGTCACGTGACCGATGTTAGCGTGGCTGTATATAGTAGGCGGTCCCCACACCCGCCCTCCGGTTCTATCGCCGGAGCCAGGAAGAGGCCTGACAGCAGGAGTAAACAGGATTTGGAGTTCCTGTGTAAGAAATAAAATGAGGGGAAGGAGGGAGGGAAAAATATGACCTACTGAAGGAACCTCTCTCGAAGATCTACTGTTACGGTAAGTTCCTACATAACTGTACAATCTTACTTCGAGAGGGTTCCTTCAGCAGGTCATTACATGTAGGACTAGTCCCAAGCAATCCCCCCAAAAGAGAGACAGAGAGAAACAAGGGAGGAGGAGAAAATAACTCCAACAGAACTGGGAACAAGAATGGACCCAGCCTAGGACAGAAGGTTCTGCAAGACAGCTAGGCTGAAGCCTGCCCTCCGCCTAGAAGCAATGTCCAGACTGTAGTGTTTAGTAAAGGTATGGACAGAACTCCAAGTGGCTGCGGCGCAGATATCAGCCGCATAGATGTTCTGCAAAAAAGCAGGGGAAGCGGCCATGCCCCTAGTAGAATGACCTCGGATGGGACCCAGCAGAGGTTTTTCGTACTTTTGGTAACAATACTGAATACAGTTGCCTAACCAGTTGGAAGACTTGGTTTGCTGGCCAAGGCACCTAGCTTCACATGAGCTCTTTCCTTCTAAGACTGCTTGAAAGGCAGAGTAGAGAAACGTACCAGAGCAAGGGAGAAGGATTAAGACTTAGTTTGGCTAAGCAGATTTACTGTGTGGTGGTGTTTTTATTTTTTACTCACAGGGATTGCTACTGTTTGTTGCTAACATTTCATTGCTTTATTTTTCTCTGATTCAAATTGTTGTTGCTGGTATACCTTCTTCTGCATTATTACAAGGTGCCTGGTGTGCTAACAGATTACTGCTGTAATCTTCTGATTCAAATTGTCTTTTGCAAGGTATATCTTCTCTTACTGCTTTATTTTTTCTGGAGAAAAGTGTTTCTTACAGGGTATATCTTCTCTGAAATTACTGTATTACAGGTGGAGCTTACATTTTTGTGACTTTTTTATCATTGGGCTAAGCAAAATTACTGTTTGACACTGTGTTTTATTTTATTCTTGTTTGTTGAAAAGGTTTGTTGTCTCAGAGGTGTTTCAGTCTCCTTCTCACATTGAAGGAGCCAATTGCTTTTCCTCCCATGGCTCTTCCAAAGGATTAGGTGTGTATGTGGGGGGTGGAGCTGGCAAACTGTCAGTAATTTCCAACAGAAAGAAGGGTTAAAAAGTCAGGTTAGTTGATATCTTGGAGGTAGAAGACTTGGTTTGCTGGCCAAGGCACCTAGCTTCACAAGAGCTCTTTCCTTCTAAGACTGCTTGAAAGGCAGAGTAGAGAAACTTACCAGAGCAAGGAGAAGGATTAAGACTTAGTTTGGCTAAGCAGATTTACTGTGTGGTGGTGTTTTTATTTTTACTCACAGGGATTGCTACTGTTTGTTGCTAACATTTCATTGCTTTATTTTTCTCTGATTCAAATTGTTGTTGCTGGTATACCTTCTTCTGCATTATTACAAGGTGTGCCTACAGGTGTGTGCTACAGATTACTGCTGTAATCTTCTGATTCAAATTGTCTTTGCAAGGTATATCTTCTGTTACTGCTTTATTTTCTCTGGAGCAAAGTGTTTTACAGGGTATATCTTCTCTGAAATTATTACAGGTGGTGCTGTACAGGTTTTACAGTTTTATCTAACATTAGGATAAGCTTTCAGGGTTACTGCATTTGTTGTTGTCTGATTGTTTCTGCTCTTACCTCCTTGTTCTTTCGTCCGTGGTTCTTCTTTTAGGCAGGGAAGGGCCCAACCACCCACCCCATCCCAACCACCCCCGCTTACACTCCTTTATAGGGTACCACAGTTGTGACATTTCCTGTGGCAGAGCAGAAGAAGGCGGATCAGTGGGCCTCCACAAGGTGATCTCATTTACAGGGGCACTAGTAATTTAACTTGTTATAACAAGTTAAACAAAGCACAACTAAACCATTACTTGCATTTTTTTCCTTTTTTTTCCTTCTAATTACTCTGACTAGGTTACAAACCCAGCAACTTATTTGGAATGGATTTCATTAACTGCAGGTACTGTGGAACAATTTTCAGAAGGACAGTCTTACAGGATTTAGGACACTGTCCTACATGCTGGGCCTTGAAGATCTTAGGGTCAGCTCCGGCAGCATGGGCAGAGATTGCACGCCTCAAATTTCATATTGAAAAGGAATACATTATAAGAACCACCCCGCATTTCCCCAGCATCCAACAGAAAACCTCGACCGCAGAGGGTAGTTGGTCCAGGAGGTTGGCAGGTGGTTAGGAGGAGCAAATCAGGTGCCCCATCACTCTCTGCTCTCCAACACATTACCTCCAAAACCATATAAACACTACAAACAGGTATCTGCCTCCATCTCTGAAATCAAATAAAGAGGCAGAAGACACTGCAGAGCAGGACATCATGCACAGGAGCTAGTACAACAATACTCACCCAAATCAGGAACCAACACTAAACAAGCACAAAGGAAATCCAAAAACTTCTGATCATAGGAGACTCCATGATTCGGGAGTTGATACCCATCTCCAGCCAGGGTGATGGTCAGATGTCTCCAGGTACATCACCATGGAGAGACACTGACCGCATTGCTAAAATTGTTCACAAAGCAGGAGAAAACTTTGATGTCCTAGTACACATAGGGACTATGATCTCGCCAGCCGGTCAGTTGTGGAGACCAAGGAACACCTGACTAGGCTGGGTGACAAACTATCATCTGTTTCGTCCGGCATCTCCTTCTCTGAGATCCTGCCAGTCTGGGAGAGGGGAGCAGATGGACGGAAGGTCAGAGAAGGGGAGATAGGGGAGCTAAACACGTGGCTCAAGGACTGGTGCCAGGAAAAAGGACACAGATTTGTAGGGAACTGGCAACAGTTCTGGGAGCGAAAGTTCTTTAAATTTGATGGACTGCATCTGACTAAAGAGGGAGTCAGTGCATTGGGGCAGAAGTTTGACGTCTTTGCAGAATATTTAAACTAGCAAATGGGGAGAGGGGTGCAGCACCCCATACGTCGAATGGGAAGAACACCCCTCCCCCCTCAGCTAGTGGTCAAACAGGAATTCAGCGTGTTTGCAGTTCATTTGCATCACCAGGTAAGAAAAAAGGTTTGTCTCCCCATACGATGCACAGGGGTAATGCCAAACTTCACCCAACAACTAACACACCAAAATCTGGCCAATGGAAAATCATGTACACAAATGCTCACAGCCTGGGAAATAAGATCCCAGACCTGCAGGCAATAATGTCAGAGGCTAACTGGACATAGTAGCAATTAGTGAGATGTGGTTTACCAGTAACCACACTTGGAAGACTTCAGTACCTGGCTATGTATTGTTCAGAAGAGACAGAGGTGCAAAAGTGGGGAGGAGTGGCCTGTATGTTAATGAAAATATCAAAGCTACAGAAATTCAGAATACACATAAGGAGCCAGAAGAACTGTGGGTCACCCTGGAAACAGGAAATGGGACAGCCATAAGAACTGGGGTTGTCTACAGGCCCCAGACCAGAGGGAGGACATAGACACATTACTGTTAGAAGATATACAAACATGACAGCTAAAGGGAGGTTCTGATAATGGGAGACTTCAACATGCCAGATACAGATTGGTCAATACCAGCAGGAACATCTGCCAGAACTAGACTCATAGTGGATTCCTGCAGGAGAGGGCCTCAAACAACTGGTACAGCAACCCACAAGAGACAGGGCTATCCTAGATCTAGTACTGACTAACAAAGAAGGGATCACAGATCTCCAGGTAGAAGGTCACCTGGGGCCAGTGACCATCACATGGTATGGTTCAATTTGGCTACTACATCTAAATCATCCCATTCCAAGGCAAAAATATGGGACTTCAGAGGAGCTGACTTTGATAAGATGGCCAACAGAGTTAAGCTAGCCCTGGCAAAAAGAAACACAGGTGAGGGGTACAGGCAAAGTGGGTAAGCATTAGATGCAATACTTGAAGCAACATCCCATTGTGTTAGACAGAAAAGGAAGTGCAAAAGAAGAAGGAAACCACTTTGGTTCTCAAATACAGTAGCAGAAAAGGTCAGAGCCAAAAGGCTGGCCTTCAGGAAATATAAAGGGAACACAGCGGGATGAAGATAGGAGGCATACCAAACTGCCCTAAGGAAGCAGGTAAGGCAGTAAGGCAGGCAAAGTCCCAAACTGAGGAAACACTAGCACGAACAGTAAAAGAAGGTGACAAGACTTTCTATAGCTACATTAGTGAAAGGAGAAAGTCCAGAGGGGTATTGCTAAGCTAATGGAGAAAATGGAGCATGTGAGGAGGAGGACCCTGTAAAGGCATCTATCCTAAATAGATACTTTGCTCAGTATTTACTGAAGAGAAGGTAGGGCAGGGCCCACAGCTCAGCATCATGGACACAGGGGGAGGGAGGTGAGCACTACTCCTTCACAAAAGAAAGGGTCCTACAAGAGCTTGCTAAGCTCAGGGTGGATAAGGCAATGGGACCTGATGGCATACATCCCAGGGTACTTAGGAGCTAAAGGAGAAACTAGCAGAGCCATTAGCAGAATTGTTTAGTGAGTCTCTGAGCACAGGAGAAGTCCCAGAAGACTGGAGAAGGGCTCATGTGATCCCACTCCACAAGAGTGGTAGCAGGGAGGAGGCGGGAACTACAGACCGGTCAGTCTTACCTCAGTAGTGGGCAAGATTATGGAGGCACTCCTTAAGGAAGGATAGTGCAACACCTGGAATCCATAGGGGCACAGGATCCAAGACAGCATGGGTTTACAAAGGAAGGCCCTGTCAAACTAATCTCATAGATTTCTTTGACTGGGTAACCAGAGTGGTGGACCAAGGGGAGCAGTTGATGTCAGCCTACCTTGACTTCAACAAAGCTTTTGACACTGTTCCACATAGAAGATTGATAAATAAGCTGGGTAGGCTCGGGTGGGTCAGAAGTTGTCAACTGGGTGGCAAACTGGTTGACGGGCAGAAAACAGAGTGGTAAATGGTATACAGTCATAAGAGATGCAAGTCACAAGTGGGTACTCAGGGATCAGTCCTGGGGCCAGTCCTCTTCAACATCTTCATTAGTGACCTTGCAGATGGACTAGAGGGTAAGGCCTGTCTGTTTGCAGATGACACCAAGATCTGCAACAGAGTAGATGATCCAGATGGGGTGGGCAGAATGAGAAGAGATCTGGATAAACTAGCAGAATGGTCAGAAGAGTGGCAACTGGGATTTAATGCAAAGAAGTGCAAAATCATGCACATAGGGAAGAGAAACCCTGAAGCCACCTATAGGCTGGGAGGGGAGTTGCTAGCAGTCACAAAGGAAGAAAGAGACTTGGTATCATCATCACTGATGACCTAAAATCATCCAAGCAGACCCCAAAGCAGTAGGTAAGGCTGGGGGAAGTTAGTGTATAGTAGTCATAAGTCGAAGAGGAGGTAGTGGCAATCCCTCTGTACAAGACACTGGTTAGGCCCATCTGGAGTACTGCGCAGTATTGGAGGCCACACCTTCACAAGGACATTAACCAAATTGAGGCAGTCCAGAGAAGGGCAACCAAAATGGTGCAGGGACTGCATCAGAAGACATATGAGGACAGATTAACGGAGCTCAATATGCATACCCTTGAGCAAAGGAGGGAGAGAGGTGATATGATCGAGGCATTCAAACACCTTAAGGCATAAACAAGGTGAAAGAGTCTAACATGTTTAAATATAAGAAAATAGCAGGACAAGAGAACACTGCATGAGATTAGAGGAGGCCGATTAAGGGGAATGTGAGGAAATTCTTTTCACAGAAAGGGTGGTGGATGCATGGAATGGCTTACCACAGAAGTGGTGGCTATGAATACAGTGCAGGGCTTCAAACAGGCATGGGATAGGCATAAGGGAGCAATACAAATGACTATGAATAGATAGGTCACTGACAGAGCAAAGGCCGATGGCACATTTATAAGGTAGAAAAAGAAATGGGCAGACTGGATGGGCCTTGCGGTCCTTATCTGCCGTCAACTTCTATGTTTCTATGCACTGCTTAGAAACCGCTTTGCCCTGTGACCTGGGGCCAAAAGAAAAAAAAAGCTGATTGCAGCTATAGAAATCCTTTGTTCGGTGCACGTAGCAACGTAGGATCCGATGGACATCCATGGTGTGCAGGAGTGCCTCACCTCTGTTCGTAGGGAACGGAAAGTAAACTGTAAGTTCCACTGACTGGTTCAGTGTGGCTTCGGACACCACCTTGGGTAAAAACTTAGGGTTTGTCCTGAGGACGGCTCAATTCTTGTGAAAAATAAGATAAGGCTCTTTACAAACTAGAGCGTGAAGCTCCAAAATACTTAGAGCTGACATAATGGCAACTAAAAATAACGTCTTCCAGGAAAGGAAGCTTAAATTGCAGCTCATCGCTGGTTCAAATAGGGGGAGAGTGAGTTTCTCCAACACAAAGTTCAAATCCCAAGGTGGGGTTGGGCTGCGGATGGGGGGTTTCAGATGGAGGATCCCTTTCAGAAAGGTTTTAGAGACCTCCAGCTGAGCCACGGCTTTACCATCCACCAGCTCATGGTATGCCAAAATTGCCGAAAGGTGGACCTTCAAGGAAGAATATGGCAGACATGAGTCTGACAGATGAAGAAGGTATTCCATGACTTGTGGGGCAGAACAAGAAAAGGGGTTCCAATTCTCTGAAGTCGCCCAGATGGAAAAACGTTTCTACTTCACGGCATAAGTGGAACAAGTAGAGAGTTTTCTAGCCTCTAACGGAACATAAGCTACTCGAGAGGAGACCCCAAAGCGAGAAACTGCTATGTCTGCAGGAGCCACGCATGAAGATGCGGAGTCCTGAGCCCCAGATGGACAAGGTGACCTTGATCCTGAGTCAAAAGGTCGTGAGTCACTGTTAGTGGAACCGGTGGTTCCCTTGTTAGCTGTTGTAGCAGCGGGAACCAAATTTGTCTTGGCCAGAGAGGAGCGATGAGGATCATCCTTGCCTTCTCTGCCTGAAGTCTGAGAAGGACCCTCTGGAGAATGGGAAACGGAGGGAAGGCGTACAAAAGTTTCCCTGTCCAGGAGAGAGAGACGGCACATTGTGCCAGAAAGCACCATGCCCTGGAATGAGCAAGCAAAAACTGGGAAGTTTTGCATTGTACTGGGAGACGAAAAGGTCGATTTCCGGACGCCCCCATCTTAGGAAGGGAGATTCTGCCACTTCCTAATTTAATTCCCATTCGTGAGTTAGGATCAGAGACCTGCTAAGACTGTCCACCAGGATATTTTAAACGCCTGGAACATGCATGGCCACTAGGGTCAGATTGTGCTGGACCGCTCAGTTCCACACCCGCATCACCTGCACAGGGGGTACGAATGAGTTCCTCCTTGTTTGTTGAGGTACCAAACTACCGACATATTGTCTGTTTGGACCAGCAGTGATCCCTTGGGAAGGAGGGTCTGGAAGGCCTGTAAAGCATACAATACCGCCCTCATCTCAAGAACGTTGATGTGTAATGATGCTTCCAAGCTGGACCACAGCCCTTGGGCTTGGTGCTCCCCTAGATGTGCTCCCCATCCCATGTTCGATGCATCTGTAGTTAGGGATGCCAAGGGAGCCGGGCTCCTGAAAGGAAGACCCAAGGAAAGGTTGCAGGGGTCCCTCCACCACAGCAATTGTTTCTGAACTGCTGAGGAGACTACGACCAGATGGTCTAGGTCGTCTAGGAGTTGGTCCTACTGTACCTGCAAGGACCACTGAATGACTCTCATATGGAGCTTCGCCAGGGGAATGGTAGTGATGGAGGCTGCCATCAGGCCAAGAAGGTGGAGGACCTCCTGGGCCGGGATGGTCCTGGATGAAGCCACCAAAGAAGCCTGATGGATCAGGGTCTCCGTCCTGTCTGGAGGAAGGAAGGCTCTGCATTGGACCGTATCCAAAACCACCCCAATGAATTGTAGTCTCTGGGACAGGGTCATGGATGACGTGGGAATACTGACAGTAATTCCCAGTTTGCCAAAGAGGTCCAGAGTATAGGACACAGCCTCCAGTAAAGAGTCCCAGGAAGGGGCTGAGATCAGCCAATCATCCAGGTAAGGGAAACCGCAATACCCTGGTGGCGCAAAAAGGCCACCACCACTGCCAGGCACTTGGTAAACACCCGAGTGCCGAGGATAGACCAAAGGGGAGGGCCCGAAATTGGAGCTGCTCCCCTTGGAAAAGGAACTGCAGGAATCGGCGGTGGCTGGAGAAGATCAGGATGTGCAGGTAAGCATCCTGCATGTCCAGAGTGCACAACCAATGAGTCTCCTAAAGGAGTGGAAGAAGGCTCTGGAGGGTTAGTATCCGTAACTTTTTGTACTCTAACAGATTGAGACTGCTCAAGTCGAGAATGGGTCTCAAGTCTTCCGTCTTTTTTGGAACCAGGAAAAAACGTGAGTAAAACCCCCTGCTGCAGGTGAACACGCTCTATTGCTTCCTTGAGCAAAAGGCTTTGGAATTTCTTCCCGAACGAGAAGAACCTGATCCCTGGAGTAGGAAGACCTTTTTGGCAGAGATTCTGAGGGAATTTCCAGAAACTCTATAGTGTGTCTGACGGACACCAGTTGCAGGACCCATGCGTCTAAGGTTACTGCCTGCCATTCCTGTGCATGGCGGGCGACCCCGCCTCGGCATGAGACGGAGGAGGTAGTGAGGATAGCGAGTCAGGAAGTGGCAGGACACTCAGGGGGAGGGCCTCCTGAATGTCTAGTTTTGGGAGGCAGGAGGAGTGGCAGAACCCATGGCCTTGCGTGTGCCCTGGCATCGAGCCGGGGCCTGCTTCCTCTGCCTTCAGGTCCTTTTCCGAAAGGGCTGCTGTTGCTGAGTGCCTGATCAGTACATGGACCTCACTGATCTGAGGGTGAGGCCTCTGTCCTGGAGATCAGTAATAATATCTTTGGTGTCTCCACCAAAAAGCACTGAGCCCCGGAAGGGGGCATCCTGAATCGCAGACTGTGCCTTGTTTGCGAGGCCAGAGATGCGAAGCCAGGAATGCTGTCTTAAGGCTACAGCAGTCGCTAAGGCTCGAGCTACAGAATCGACAGAGTCGTATGTAGCCCGCAAAGCATGCCTACAGGAGCAGCGAGAGAGGCAAAGATCCTTGGCAAGTTCCTCCTTGAGGGTCAAGGGGTCCATCGCTTGGACTCAGGCCTCTAACCTGGCCAAGGTAGCTTTTTGCTGTGACACCATGTGGGCCACATAGTTAAGGGATCGGAGCTCGCATGTGGCCGAAACATGAACCTTCCTGCCAAACTGGTCCATCTGCTTCAACTCTTTGTCTGGAGGAGAGGTGCTCATGTGCTTGGGTGCAGATGAGCTATCATGAGCAGCTGAAATAACGACAGAGTCCGCCTTGGGATGCGTCTTGAGAAAGGGAGCTTCCTTCGGCACCCGGTACACTCTGTCTGCCCTCTTAGGGACAGCTGGGAGAGAATGAGGCATCTGCCAGACCGCAGAGGTGAGGTCTGATCCAAGGAGGAATCAGGACCGGGGACACAGACTCTAAGTCCAGGTGTTCAGCTAGTCTCAGTCTCATGGGGTCCTGATCCTTTGACTCCCAGTCGAAAAAAATCTTTCATGGACCTTGACAGGTCCGAAAAGTCAGGGTCCTCGGGGGGGGGCTTGGTGGAAATCTTGCCCTTCGAACCTCTTGGTTCCTCCAAAACATCCTCCTCGTCGTCGTCGTCATCATCATCATCATCATCCGCCTCCTCGTCCGGGAGACCACGAATGTCCGGAAGAACGATGGTTTGACGTGTTGTCCCCGAGACATGAACAGTGGAAGGAGAGGAGCTCCTCGGGGCCAGAGATCTGGGACAGAGTGGGAGCCTGCTCTCCAGATCTGAGACCAACTCCGAATGCCCCCCCGCCACCAAGACTGGATTAATGTCTTGAAGTCCAGCGTAGGGGGAGGTGGAGGTGGGGGGGCGAGGAGGAAGTACCAGTGGAGGGGGGTAATGATACCCCCGATAACCCTGCAAGTGGTAACCCAGTAGGGATTGTACCCAGGGTAATACTGTCCCAAGGAACTCCAATCAGGAGGAGGACCATCCGGGTAGTGGTCCCCAGGATACCCCGGTGGGTAATGAAGAACAGTTCAGGGTCTAGAAAAAATTCCCATCGTCAGGGGGTCTGACGGAGGGGGACCCACGTCGGACCTGCTGTTGTATAAATCGGTGGCAGATCCGGCATCGGGATAGCCAGCGTCAGGGGTACCAATGTCGGGACCCGCACCACCAGATTAGGCGTCGGAAGGGGATCCGGCATTTGAGGGCCCGGTGTTGGGGCCGGACGAAGGGACCATGCCTGGCGCCACAGCCAAAGGCTGGGGCAGACCACTGGGCCCAGGCTGAGGAATAGTCGGAGGTTCTGGCGGGTTGGGAGTCGCTGGATCCGACGGTGGGATCAGGACTGAGATATTCACTGGATCTCAAGCGATCCCACCTGATGGGGGAGGAGGGGCCTCCACCGTAAAGCCAGATGGCTGAGGAGGAGCCTCCTTCCCTGTGACCCCATCGGGGGAGCGTGTGACAGACCCAGAGGAATGGTCTTCGACGTCGAGGGGTCCCACACTGTCCTCGTCTGAGGTACCCACTTGAGAAGGAGAGAGTACTGGCGGGGGGGAAAAAAGGGGAGGAGGTAGTCTCCCCCTGGTTCTGCCAGGCGTGGCGCCGTTAGGTCCCGATGGGAGAACCATGCCTGGCGACCCGTCAGGCCGGGCGTCTTATCAGGTGAACCCGGGCGGGTGGGGCAGGAGCCTCCAGCTGGTGTCTCGGCTGTATGGCGGTCCCCAAGACACCTGGAGGCCGACTTACCGGTAGCTGGGCAGTCCCCGGAGGGGCCGGGGGCAGACTTAGCGGATGTGGCGGTGCAGCCGTCGGAAGAGCCGACAGACTACTGACCCGCGGAAGTTTTATCAGACTTACCGTCCGAAGTCTTCTTAGGCGGCTGTGAGGCGGTCTTGCTCGTCGAGGGCCTCGAGGCCTCAGGCTGGGCCTCCATGGAGCGCTCCCGCTCCCGAGATTTCTCCTTGTGTTTCCTGGAGCGAGAAGATTTTTCTGAAGAGGACTTGCGGATCCAGTCCATTTGCTTTCCAAGAGAAGCAAAACGGACTTTTAAAAGGTGGACCTCCAAAGCCTGCGGTCTCTGCTTTTTGGTGGTCTGAAAGTTTAGCACTCCGAGCAGGATGAGACAGGGTGGTCTGGGCCCAGACAGATCACGCACTTCAGATGACCATCCTTATGAGGTATTTGTGTGCTGCAGGATGAGCACTTCTTCTTGGGTGAAGACATAAGCAAAAATTTGGAAAGGAATGGTGAAAGAAAAAAATCTGACGCAAGAACTAACACGACGATCGCTACTGGAAGTCTGCTATGTGACTGACACGTGGTGACGGTGGGAAAGAACTGGAGGGCAGGCGTGGGGACCGCCCACTACATACAGCCGAATGTCATGTGATGTCAGGTGGGTGGTCCCCCGTCATGGATTGCTAGAAAAGTCTGCCGTGCGGCCCGACGTCAGGTGGCGCCAGTCCTATATGTAATGACCTACTGAAGGAACCCTCTTGAAGTAAGATCAATAAATATCTGAATAACTAATACAGTAAACTCCACGGAGCACATATTAAACTAAATTTCCAACTTTATTTTCACAGCTTATAGGCTTTATAGTCCATTACCTTAGTGCAGAGCTGGTCATTTCCAGCATTAATTGATTTTCTTTTTCAAAGTCTATTTCAGGAGGGAAGGAATCGTAAATTGGGCCAAACCGACAGCCAGCCGATCACTTCCACTTCCTGGTCCGCTGGCCACACCCCCGTGCTCAGATGTTTTAGGACATCTAACTAGGGAGAGTGTGGGGCCATGCCCTAACTAATCTATGGGAGGCATTTTCAAAGCAGTTTTTTTTAATAAGTTAAAGCAATACTTTATGTTAATGAAAGCTTCCGCTCAACTAACAGGGCCCCTATTAATTGAACGGTGGCTTTTATTTAGATACAATACGCCTTTAACATAAAAAAAACGGTTTTGTGGGTAAGCGCCCCGCTGCCTCCCGGTCCACATGGTCGGGTGATCGAGGAAGTGGAAGGTATCGACTAGTCATCGGTTCAGTCCGATGTACGATCCCCTCCCTCCTGAGATGGACTTTGAAAAAAATAAATACATTTTAATTAATGCTGGAAATCACTCATGCTGCACTAAGGTATCGAGCTATAAAGCCCATATGCTAATCTTGGAACTTTCCTTTAAGAAAAGTGTTATTTTAGCAACTGCTAATTTTAAGTGTGAAATCAAGTAAGGCATGAGTTTTTCATCTTTATATAAGAATTGTTCTGAAACTTCACAAACATAATAGGGGAAACGCAACATACTCAGACGTGTATTTGAAGGTCAAAGGTCATGGTCACCTGATGTCATAATATTGTGTGTTGAACTAGGTAAGGGTGTATGTACTGCAGGATTCCATATTAGGCCCACTTCTTTTAAACATCTACATGAATGATCTGTGTTTTAGATAATGGGTAAAGTGAAACTTGGTTCCTGATTGGCTGAAACAGCCTGCCACCCGGGCTGTTATTTCTTAACAACGGCCCACTGAATAACAAGGTCCTCCTAGCAGCACCCATCACGTCCTGATATCCCTGTGCCCGTGCTCTGCTAGCGCTATTTTTTACTGCATTATTACTGACAGGATAACCTAAAAGCACCCACACACAAACAATCCTCAAACCAGTTAACAGTAATATAGTACAAAATAATGAAAACTCTTGTTTTTCTTCTTTTTTTCCCCCCCTACTAACTCAGTCCTCACTCAGACACTGGCGAGGCCCAGAACCTCGCATCCTCTCCCACTGTCACAACTGCCACTACCCGGCACCGCAGCTCCATCTCAGGCAAAAATTAAAATGAAACTCCTGCTCCTCCATTCACAAATGTTCTGTTTTTTAATAAAAACGAAGTACCTCCTTGATTTCTTGCCCCAGACCTCATTGGCTGAGTTCCATGTGTCCCCGAATACTCTCACACAACACCCTGTGATTCCCACTGTACAGCTCAGCCTCTCACTCTGGCAACCAAATATATTTCAAAATAATGCAAACAGATAACCGAGCAGGACAAAAAATGTAAACTAACAACAATTCCCCTGACATTGCTGTCAAAAAGGTGGCACTGCAAGACACTACCAGAAAAAACATATAACAAACAGCAGCACCCTCTAGTGGCAGTAAACGGACTATTTTACAGAACCCAACATTTCAGTAAATTTTTACTTACATTTTGCACTTTATTCAATGTAATTATTATTAAAAAAAAAAAAAAAAAAACTAATAATATAAACCCATTATCTAAGTGTAATAATACCCTCCAGGGTAGGCGTTATGGGATATAAACGGACCTTCCAGGGGCTATATGTCCTCGCTCATGCCGGGTCTCATTACGCCCTGGGCAGTCCATTATATCCCAATAACGCCCACCCTGTCGGGTATTATTACTTACTTAATGGCATATCTACCCTTCCCCCACCTGAGTGCAGATGATGCAATTATGTATACAGCGAGTAATTCTGTAAGCCAGATCCAGGACAAATTACAAGGCGCTTCTGACTACATTCACATCCTTTTTTAGAAACAGATTCAATTCATCTTTATTTTTGAAAAGGCGCTATTCCAAATGATCATAGCATCTGTACACTAAAATTCAATAAATACATACTAAAATCACACGATCAGCAAAACATAAGCCAACTTTAACAAATACAGTCAGGAAAGGCAAGCTCAAACAAGTATGTTTTTAAAGTCACTTTAAAGCCCTCCACAGTCAGGCACTCTCTTATCCAACGAGGTAGAGAATTCCACAGGGTGGGGGCTGCAAACTCAAAAGCCCGAGCCTCAGATGTCTTCAACTGGACCCTGGGAACCTCTAGCAATCCCTCGTCGGTGGAGTGGTCGAAGGGGACAGTAGGGATGAATGAGCTCTTGCAGGTAACTTGGACCCTGTCCGTGTAGGGCTTTATAGGTCAGCAAACCAACCTTGAAGGTGATCCGCCACTGAACTGGCAGCCAGTGCAATCCGCGCAGCACAGGTGTGACATAGCTGGATCGAGACAACCAGTCAGCAACCCTGTCCGCGTTCTGCACCAGCTGCAATTGGTACTTAACAACCCAAACAACCCCCCAAAAACAGTATTATTTAGTAGGGTTAAAAAAGCCGATCAAAATAAGGTACAAAATTTGAGCGATAAAATAAAAATACATTTTTTTATTAAATTATTTAAACATTTGGTAACTGGGAAAGACACACTGAGCTGAGGCTCGTTTCCAGGTACGATCCGGGGACAAAAGGGAAATTACAGAGTACAATAATAATACATGATAGAAAAAATATATACAAATAGGAAATACATTGCCAACAACTGGTAAATTATAGTGCAAAAGTACAACAGGTAAACAGGAAGCATACTCGTGAACTATATACAAACACTGGCATATGGGGGTGTATACAGAGGTATTTACAGGATAGAACAGGTGGGTACAGTGGTGAACACACTGATTAGGAGAAAACACTGGTTATGTGAAACGCATTAGAAACTTACACATGTAAGGTAAAAAAAATATGCACGTCACTAGCATCATCTCAATGTTTCACAAGTACAGTGCTTTACGAGGAGGAATCTTCTTGATAAAACACTGTAAGCGTGAAACATTGAGATGCTGCTACCGCCATGCGAATTTTATCTTAAACCTTACAGGTGAAGTTTAGCAGCTTATTTTGTTGTACTGTGACATTAGAGTACTGGTGGGTGCGTGCTGGGTAGTTTGCTTTTGCTTTGTAACTTTCAACCTACCACCCTCTGGATGATTCTGGAACAGCTATTTTTGCACTGATACAAAAAAACAAAAGTGCTTACTAACACAGATCTGATTATCAAAACTGAAGACCATATCCTGATATAGCAAGTTAATTCCTACAGATACGTAGGAATGGGGCTAGTTGATTGAAGAGGGATGTACACATAGATAAGTTATTACAAAACCTAGATTGGCGGGTAGGGATGTTACAGCGAGTAAAGACGTGCAAGACTAGAGAGGTTTGGAGACAGGTGGTAAGCTCAGTGGTCCTCCTTGTTGAAATAGACTACAGAGCACACATTATCAGAATATTCAGTGCATATTAGGAGTAACTTTGGGGAGTGTATCAACTGCATGCTTAGTCAATTAAAACGCAGTCAAAATTAAGCAGACTTAATTAGAAATTCATGATTATTGAATATTTTGATTATGTACTTTGTTCATTCTTTTTGAAATGTTAACTTACTGTCCTTGTAACAAACGTCTTCTGTAATGCAACCAGGACGTCACTGTAAATGAGCCTCTGTTCAACTGAGTTTTATCCCTGCTCATATTTTGATGTAAATGAACAAACATTTTACCATACAAAGAGTACAAAAGAACATATTGACCCCTGCCTGTTGATGCTAGCAGGGCTGCATTCCACATAGTGCAGGAGGAGGTTAAACTGGTGTACAGATCTGTCCATAATCTCACTGTTCCCTACTAACATAATAGACCCCCCCCAGTTCTAGTCTGTGTGATGTGCAGCACAAGGATTTACCTTTACTCGGGTGTTTCTCCCTACAGAGGTGTTCAAATCAAAATGCATTACTTGCCCAGCCAAGAGTGTAGCTGAATTTTTACTTGTCCCTATTAATTACAATGAAATTAGCTCCATTTTTATACTTGCCCTTCAATTAAATTTACTTGCCCCGGACAGAGGGCAATGGGATTTGCACACCCCTGCCTTCTTATTGATTTGTGTCTGGTTGTATGTACAGTCTTAGGACGTTCACTTCAACAAGGTAACTGCGTCCTTAACACAGACAGAAGTTCAGCTTGAACGTCTTGAATTTATGGTTAAAAAAAAAAAAAAAAGTCAAATAGTATCTTCATTCACGCATTTGTTCCCCACAACTGTAGTTAGTCCGGAATGCGGCTGTTGGATCAGATTTTAAGCTAGCCAATCAACCCTAATACAAGGTTCTACATGGGGTAAGCAGGGTGGACGCAACAGAGCTGTTTATGGTAAGGGGACCATAGATAGTAAGATATATGGGCACAACTACAAGTTGGCAGGGGGTAAGTTCGGGAAAGAAGCGAGGAATTATTTCCTCACAGAGAAGGTGGCTGAGGAATAGAAGGGCTTGCCTGTCAAGGTAGTAAATGCTACTAGCATTGTAGCAAGGTTCAAGGCGTGGCCGAGACAGATTTAAGGGTGTTGCGATGTTCAGGAAAAGTAGGCCTGGATTAGCCGGCTGGTATTTAGGTTACTAGGTAGGTTTCGGGACAGACTGGATGGGCCCTATGCCTTTTTCTGTCCTCAACATTCTAGTTTTCTATGTCTCGTGAGACCCATCCTGTTCTTAATGCTTAATTAATGAATGACTGAATGAATGAGTACCGCTGTTAGAGACTCTGGTTCATGCCCTGAATCAGACTCCAAGACTTGTGCTTGGAGAGCACTGGGAGTGAAGCGGAGGCAGCACTCACAGGTCAAGAACAGCAATGGAACCATCAGCGACCAACAGTACTGGCACACTACCCTTTCTCCCTTCGACCGGTATCACCAACAGGATCAAGAGATTGGGTTCATCATAAAAGGGAAAATTTACTGCCAACCAATCATGACACCCCAGAGGCTCCTCGTCTAGAGGTGCCTCGGGTGTCAGGGTCAATGGAGCCTTATCCGGTGGTGCCAAGGCTCCTTAGGGTCTGGCGTCCGGCTCCTTAGGAGGCGGAGGAGGCGGCCAGTTACCCACAGGCCCGGGTGCCTTATCCTTTGGGGCACTGGGCGTAGTCTGATGCCCGGTCCTTCGGGGCAGACGGCGACTCTTTTGCAGGAGATACCTGGTCCGTTTCCGATGCAGAGTTAGAGTGGCCTGTAGTCTGTTGACCCTCTGAAGCCAACGTCACCCTTTCTCTGGGTGGGGGAGGAGTCTGGTACCCGACGACCTCCTGGCGCCTGGAGAAGACATCCAACCCCTTGTGTTTGTTGGACGACCCTGAAGACTTTCTGGTAATGGCATCAGATTTCTTGCCCGAAAGAGATGCCTGTCCCTCTGGCGCCGACCCATGCATATACTTGTGCCCGTGAGAAGTAGACTCCTTAGAAGTTTAAACAGTGATAAGTGAGTTCTGCGCGTACTAATATAGTGTCTGCAGTGACCCAGCTGCTAATGTAACACACACACACACACACACACACACACACACACACACTATTTTTAGAATGATTCGGTTACCCTTTAACTACTTTATCGAATTCCATGCTTTAGAACTCAGCCATGTGACCACTGCTTCTGGCAGCTCTCCAGTGCAGTATGACATTCCAAAAGGTAGCACTTGGTTACAGAACTCTGGAGTGGAATGAACAGCTAAGGCCCTGCCCAGACTACAGAACGGTTTCCGAGAAACATACTTATACCTAGTTTAACTTAACCAGTCAGCATGTCCAAACCTACTGTACTATGGTGTCCAGATCTATACTGTAGTTCAGTTAAATAAGCTTCCTATGTAGGAATGCTTAGGTGGGTGGGGGGATGAGGGTAGTCAGCTCACTGGATTGGAATGACTACTAAATACAATAGTAGGCACTGTAGGATGGCAGGTACAGAGTGCACTGCATTACAATAGTTTAGGGGATGAGTACAGTTACTGTAGGGTAGTATGTTGTATTCCTGTGCAACAGATTACAGATCTGAGGTATGTTCTCTGTCCCTACACTACAGGGACAACCATACTTTCAGGGCAGGGTGAACACACAGGAACTTTCTTGAGGAGGGTTCTGCCTCCAGATTTCCTTTCCAAGATATTGCACCAAGGTGGTGGATTATGGCAGACAACATTGACAGAGCAGAAAAAACAGATTACTTCCCTGTAACAGTAGTACTAGGAGTAGTAGATGGTGTACAGCCACATGTTCTGGCAGTATCCTTTCCCTTTAAATCCTGCCGGAAAGTCTTCAAGCTGGCTCCTCCCACCCACCCAGGTGGTAACTCCCATAGCACCGCCCTGTGCTGCAAGTTCTTACCTGCTGGAAGCACAGCTGTGCGCCACTGCCAGGGAAGGTCGGGTGGGTCCGTGTGGATGTACACCATATACCTCTCCTAGAACTACTAATGTTACAGGTGAGTAACCTATTTTTTCTAGGGACGGGGACATGGTGGGTGTACTTATACAAACGTTCTGGCAGGCTCCTAGCAGTTCTCCGGGAGGAGGGAGGCAAGGAGCACTCCCCCTACTTAGGGAACAGAGACTGGAGAACCGAGGCCCCAAAACCAGCATCCCGGCATGACTCAAGGTCGATGTGGTAATGGGTGATGAAGGGGTTTGCTGACTTCCAGGTAGCAGCCTGACAGATTTCCTGGATAGGGATGTCCCTGGAAGCAGCCACCAATTCAGCAGTATGGTGGGCAGAATGAGCTCTTATCCCTCTGGGAGGCTCCTTGCCCGCCAACTCACAGCACATATCTATGCATGATGTGATCCATCTTGCAACAGTCTGTTTGGCTGCAGGTCTGCCAGAAGTGGCTTCAGCGTTGGTGACAAACAGCTGGCGAACCTCTCCCAAAATTTCCGCCATCCTCTCCTTATAATAGGAGAGAGCATGTCTCAGGTCCAAAATATGGAGCCTGTACTCAGTCTCTGAGGTGTAATTAGGGTAGTATACCGGCAGAGTCAACTCCTGGTTAAGGTGAAACTCTGACACCACCTTTGGAAGGAATTTCGGGTGGGACGTAGGACAACCTTGTCCCTGTGGAAGACCAGATAAGGGGAGTCCACTGAAAGTGCCTGGAGCTCCCCTATCCTTGTGGCAGACGTGATAGCCACCAGAAAGGCAGTCTTCCACAAGTGTGACAACTCACACTTGTGCATTGGTTCGAATGGCTTGTCCATGAACTTTGCCAGGACCAGCAGTAGATTCCATGGAGGTGGAGGTTCACGCACCGGAGGGGATATGTGATCCAGGCCTTTGAAAAAGTGCCTGACCAATGTCTCCTGCGCCACAGTCGGCTGACCAGCCCGCGCCCGGTAAGCAGAGATGGCTGCCAGGTGCACCCTAATGGTCGATGACCAGAGACCTCCTTTGGAGAGGGACCAAAGGTAGTCGAGAATGTTAGCCACAGAACAGGATAAAGGGTTCAGGCCCTTACCCTGACACCAGATGGAAAAACTTTTCCATTTGAAGGCATAACATTTCCTGGTCGATTCCTTTCTAGATGCCTCCACCACGGTGTACACATCTTCAGAAAGACCCAAAGCCTGGAACTCTAGCCGCTCAGGTACCAGGCTGCAAAGTGCAGGGATTGAAGGTCCGGATGGAACATCACTCAATCAGGGGAAGGCATCGGGAACGGGTGTGTGCAAAGCCGCTCCAGGTGCCTGCAGCTGAGGCTGAGGAGATCTGGATATCAGAACTGGTGCAGCCAGTCTGGGGCTACCAGGATCACCTTCGCCTTGTCCCTCCTCACCTTGAGAAGCACCTTGTGGATCAAGGGAAATAGAGGGAAGGCGTAGAGGAGGCCTGTGGTCCACGGCCTCGAGAAGGCATCCCCCTGCAGTGAGCCCTGCTGATGGGGGTGGGGATGAAACAGCCTCAGCTTAGTGTTTTCCTTGGAGGCAAACAGGTCCACTATCGGTTTACCCCAATGGGAGAACAGGCTGTAAGCTACCTCTGAATTGAGAGACCACTCTTGGGATGTCTGGCCTAAGCGGCTGAGAGCATCCGCCAGATGGTTCGAGGCTCCTGCCACATGGATGGCAAGGAGATCCACCTTCAACTAGCTAAGGAGGGTCCAGATGCGGAGCGCCTCCTTGCACAGCAAACGGGAGTGTGTGCAGCCCTCTCTGTAGAGGTAGTACACGGTTGTGGTATTGTCCAACTGGACTTGAACCACTTGACCCCGGAGCTGAGGAGCGAAAGCTGACAGTGCCAGTCTGACTGCTCTGAGCTCCAACAGGTTGATGTGGCATCGGGACTCCCCGGGGGTCCAGAGCCCGTGGGCCCTTTTGTCCCCCATGTGGACTCCACATCCCACGAGAGAAGCATAGGTCATGAGGACGACCGTCGGCTCCGGGCAGACAAATGGGATCCCTTCCTGCAACCGGTCTGGGGTGGTCCACCATTGGAGAGCATCCCACATCTTCTGGGTTACAGTGACCAGCTGGTAGAAATGACCATGGCACTTCCTATTGGAGGGGGGTGCATGTGCAACCAGACCCAATGGACCACTGAGGTGCACACCGCCATGTAACCCAGAGGGCGCAGAAAGTCCCTAGCAGGGCGCAAGTGCCCAACCAGAAATGATTGGGCAAAGGAGGAGAGAACCTCCACCCTGTCTGCCAGGAGCCGAGCTCTGGCTTGACAAGAGTCTAGCTCTGCCCTGATGAAACCCATCACCTGAGAAGGCACGAATTCAGACTTGGCCTCACTGATCAGGAGGCAGAGTTGAGAGCAGGTCTGGAGGGCCAGATCCCTGGACCTCGCCACCTTCTGTTGGTCAGAACCTGCTAGGAGCCAATCGTCAAAGTAGGGGTAAATTCTGACCTCCCCCGATCGGAGATGGGCCGCCACCACTGCAATGCATTTGGTGAAGACCCGTGGGGTCGATGACAGGCCGAACGGCATGGCACAGAACTCGTACAGGGTCCCTTCGACCCTGAAGCGGAGGAACTGCTGATGGGACGGACGGATTGGGATGTGAAAGAACGCATCCTGCAGAACCAGTGAACAGAACCACATGTTTCACTCCAAGGATGGTATGATCTGGGACAGAGACCATCTGAAAGGTGCGTGACCCGAGATATTGATTCAGGTTGTGCAGATCTAGAATGGGGCGCCAGCCTCCCGTCCGCTTGGGCACCAGAAAGTACCTGGAGACAAAGCCTGGGTCTGCTGGAGGATCTGCCACTGGAACTACTGCCTCCTTGAGGAGGAGCTGAGCGATGTCTCTGAGAGCCGACTGGGTCTGAGCGGATACTTGTTCCTCCCGAGGGGTGCGGGCTCGGCTTGGAGGGTACTGCTCAAATTCCAGAGGCAGTCCCTGACCGGCCACTTCCAGAACCCACCTGTCCATGGTGACAACGGACCAGGCAGAAAGAAAGTGGCGGAGCCGGCCCCCCATGGGAGGACCCAGAGCTGGCGTGACTGAAACGGGGATGGCAGCCCCCATCCTGTCACTAAGAAGGCTTGGAGGAGGAGGATCCAGGACCTGAACCTCAACCTCCTTTACGAGCCTGTTGGGGACCCTGCTTGGGCCGAGAGCACCAAGCAGCCTGCTGCTGTTGCTGGTGCTGGAGCTGGAGCTACTGTCCGCCTTGAAAGGAGGACTGCTGAGCCGCAGGGGCAGAATGCCGAAAGGGCTTTTTCTTTTTCCTCTGTTGGTTCTTGCCCAAAGGATTCTTGGCAGAGGTGGCATCCAAGGTGGTACTGGACTGCTCGATATGCTGAAGGTGACCGGCCACTCCCGGGCCGAACAAGTCAGTCCCAAAGGAAGGGCACGTCAGCTAACTTATGCTGGGTATCCGCCAGGAAGGAGGAGAGCCTCAGCCAAGCTCTGCGACAAGAGGCAACTGCGGGCAGCCATCAAACGAGCACAAGACTCCCCAAGGCCGTCTGGAGTTGCTGTCTGGCAACAGCTCGCCCCTGGTCCCGCACTTGCTTGACCGTGGTCTGCATGTCTACGGGGAGATGTGGGAGGACCTCATCCAATGACCCCAGAAGGGCGTGAGAAAAATGTGCCATGATGACAGCCGAACTTGCCTGATGAAAGCCCAAGGAGGAAGCTGCATAGACCTTCCTGGCTGAATGGTCCAAAAGCCTGGACTCTTTATCAGCAGGTCGGTCAGTGTCGGCAGAACTGCCAGTATGCCTGAACACAGAGGTAGTCACCAGGCTCTCGGCCGAAGGGTGCTCTGAGAACCCCGCAATGGACCCCATGGGTACCGCATAGTTGCGGCCCATGCGGGGGCAGACGGAGCTGGACAAGAGGCAGGATGCTGCCAAAGTTCTAAGGCCGGTCCAACACTGGCCTCGGCCACAGGAAAGGCTTCCGTCGGAGTATCCCCTCTCTTGAGGATGTCGGTGACAGGGTACTCCGCCTTTTTCTGGATAGGCTCCAGGGGCAACCCTGTAGACTCAGAGATGAGGCTGAGAATCCCTTGAAAAGACGAGAGACCTTCCTCCATCTCCAGGCCAGTCAAATCATCATCCCCTGGATGTGAGTGAAGACTGGTGACGTCCAAATCTAAAGAATCCGGGAACAACGGCCTACCGCCCATGTCACCTTCGACTCACCAGGGGGCGGTCTGGGGTGACTGTGACCAACAAGTGCTGGGGAAGCCCAGTGTCCAGTCTGTTGTCCTTGGAAAGAGCCCCTCCCACAGGCTGCTTGGGTGGTGGTTCCACCACGATGGGTGGAGAGACCGGTATGGGCCAAACAGGTGGTCTTGCCGGCTCCATGGGCAGGGGAACCGATTTGATCAGCTCCAAGGGAGTCGGTTTCGGCCTGGGAGGTGAAAGCCAAGTAATGGCAGGGGAAGAAGCCGAAGTAGGCTTATGCCCAGACAGAATCAGCTGCTACGAGATCCTCGTGGCGCGGACACTACTTGAGCCTCTCTCATCTGAGGAGGGCGAGGGCGACCAATGGCGTTGCCTCTTTTTTAGAGAGCCTGTGGCTCTTCCTCGGCCCGTCGGACAAGGGGGGTCCTAGACCTCGGCCTATATCGGGCAGGACGACTTGGCCAGTCGGGAGAAACCGACGGGGCCGGTGACTTCCTGGAGTCCCGGACCAGATCCTCAATGGGGACTCCAGCAGGCTGGGTCTCCTCATCGGGGAAGACAAGGACCGGGGTCCTTTCCAAAGAGTAACCGACCGGAGTCAGTGACAGGGGATCGAATGGGTCGATTACTATCTCGACCTCATCGACCACATGCTCCTGGGACAGAGACCTCTCTCGGTCCGAAGAGTGCCTTTGTTGGGACGAAGACTTGCTCGAGACCTTATCCCGAGGATGGGATCAAGAAGAGTGCGAGCCTGTAGGCACCTTCCCTTTGGTAGGGAGAGACTGGCACAATTCCCTAAAGGAACCCGAGAAGGTGGAGCCCAGGTTGAGCAGAACGAAGAAGCTCCTCAAAGAGCTTGCCTCGCGAGCCGCTTCTTCCTCGAACGCTTGCATGTGTTCCAATTGCTCGGCGGATCCCACGGCCGTGGAAACCGCCCATCTAGCCTCTTTGGAATTCACTGGAGGATTCCTCTTCTCCGGTCTCCCCAGTTGCAAACGTGCAAGATGGTCATCCAGGACTTTGGATGGAAGGCCAAGCACCTGAGGAAGGATATCAACAGACTGGAGGTGGTGCAGAGAAGGGCTACAAACATGGTGCAGGGTTTGCACCAGGAGCCATAAGAAACCATACTGGCCGACTTACGGCTGTAATCACTTGAACAGAGAAGAGGCGGGGGAGACATGATAGAAACATTTAAGTATATGAAGGAATTAATAGTGCAGAACAAAAACGTTTCAGATGAAACAAAGTCATTCAAGAGGCCACAATCTACGACTGGCAGGAGGTAAATTTAGGGAAATATCAGAAAGTACTTTTTTCCCCTGAAAGGGTGGTCGACCCTTGGAATGGCCTACTGCAAGAGGTAGTATACTCAAAAAATGTAAGGGAATATAAACTTGCATGAGATGAACACTATACGCAAAAATGAAACCGTCTAAGAGGAGGGAAGTAGGTATTCTAGGCAGACTAGATGGATCAAGAGGTCCCCTTCTGCCAGCAAATTCTTATGTTCTTATCTTATGGCACCCTTCATCCAATCACTGGGCAGGCTTGGAGGTGGAGGAGGGCCCGGCTGAGGAACCTCTTCCTCCAGGCTTGCGAACAACTGAGGCCACTAGGTCTGAGACTACTGCCTGGCCTGGGGCTGGGTGGGTTTGGCCGGAGGAGTAGAGGTAGACTATTTGGAGCCCTTGGGGTCCCTTTGAGCAGATGTCAAGAGTCCAAGGTGGCACTGGATTTTTCAATGTGGGTGAGGTGCCCCTCAACCCCAGGCTTGAAAAAGTTGATGATCAGGAAAGGGACAACCGCCAGCCTGTGCTGGGTACCTGCCGTGAAGGTCGAGATCTGCAGCCAAGCCCTACGGCACATGGCCACTGCAGCCTCCACAGAATGGGCACAGGAGTTCCCAGTGTTCAAGGCTGTCTGGAGTTGCTTAGCCACAGCCAGACCCTGATCCCAGACCTGCTTGATCGTGGTCTGGAGGTCCACCGGAAGATGAGGGAGCACCTCATCTAGAGTGCCCAACAGCGCATGAGAGAAATGGGCCATCAGGAAGGCCAAACTCACCTGGCGAAGGCCAAGTGAAGAGGCAGTGTAGACCTTTTTTGCTGAATGGTCCAATTTCTTGGACTCCTCGTCAGGTGGTTTGTCAATGTCTCCCACGTTGCCGGAGTGCCAAAACACAGAATTGGCCACCAAACCCTCAGCCGAGGGGTGTTCTGTGAACACCAAAAGGGAACCGGTGGGAACCGCATACTTGCGGGCCATCAGAATTGACGGCACTGGGCAGGAGGCGGGGCGCTGCCAGAGTTCCAAAGCAGGGCCAAGGATGGCCTCAGTTACTGGGAAGGCTTCCCCAGGGGAGTCACCCTGGTCCAAGATCTCAGTAAGCGGGTACTGAACCCCCTTCTGAACAGGCTCCATCTTCAGATGCGTGGATTCTTAGATAAGATGGAGAAGGCTCATGAAGGAGGTAGAGCCTTCATCCGTCCACAGACCCACAGCCAACTGTGTCCAGCGGACGGGAGTGCAAGGAGGAACACTCTGACTCAGAGGAGTCGAAGAGGGATTGACCGCCCGAATCCCCGCTGAACCTCTGCAGATGGTCCAGGGTGACTGACAGACAGCTGATGGGGAAGACCCAAAGCAGGCAGAGATTCCTTAGTCAGAGTTCCGGATTTTGGCTGTTTTAGTGGCTGCTCCACCGAAATTGGCAAGACGCTGGGGCAGGCCGAGCCGGAACTGTTTGACGGGTTGGCTCCTGCCGCGGCGGGGAAGGCATCAGCCTCTGCAGTGAAAGCCAGGTAATGGCCGGGGGTAGAAGCTGGGACCAGCTTCATGTCAGCGAACACCAGCTGTTGCCACATTAGATCCTCGTAGCATCGACAACTTGTGCCGAAGCCTTCTCCTCACCTGAGGAGGACAAGGAAGGAGAATAGTGGCGGCGCTTTCCCGTGCGTTGTGAGCGGGAGCGCAGACGTCGCCATGAGCCGCTCGACCCACAGGAGTAACAGTGGGATCTCAACTGTTGGAAGGAGTGGCAACACACCTCAGAGGGTGTCTGCGAGAGCAGAGGCACCTTCGGGTCCTGGTCAATAATGAGAGGTGGTGGGTCAGCGAACTGATCCGTCCCTCCATGACTTTCAGCCAGGACCGGAGTCCTGGATGAAGTAGTATCGGCCTCTTTGGGTGACAACTGGTTGACTAGGTTGAGAATGATCTCGGCTGGAAGATCGACCTGTGTCTCGGCCAACTGGCCCGACAAAGATACCGTGGAGCTGGCGGCCTGGGCTGAAGATTCGACCAAAGTCAGATTTGTAGAAGCGCGAGAATTGAAAACCTGAAAACAAGAGCATTCCCAATCCCACGATAGACGTAGGGATGGATCTTTGGCCTCTTTTTTTAGACTTGGATTTGTGTGCCAATGAGGGGCCCTGGCCATGAGTCGGGAGAGCCCGACACAAGTCCTTAAATGCCCCCGTGAAGAAGGCACCCAAAGAGAGTGGCAAAAAGGCCTAAGCTGAGGAGGTCTGAGCAGCGGCCTGGGTTACTGCCTCCTCGAAAGCAGCTTACTGTTCAGTGGACCCTGTAGCCGCGCAGACCACCAGGGCATCCTTCAACTTGACTGGCGGGTGCCGTTCGCTCAGACAGCCCAAAAGCAAGCAGGCACGACGATCCTAGAGAATGGACCGGGGGGGGGGGGGGGTACAACAGAGGTCGCAGGCCTGGGGATCATGTGTGTGGCCCAGGCAATACACGCACACAGTGTGCTAATCTGTTCGGGACATCTTCTGCCCGCAAACACATTTCCGGAACCCTGGAACCGACTTCTCGTCATCCATGCTGGTTGACGTAAAGAACGAGCCTGAAGGCAAAAGGTTTTTAATGTACTGGAAGGAAATCAGAAGGTTTTAACAGCAAAGGGCCTACTCAGCGCGAGAGCGATACGGAGGGAATCTGCTTCTTCCAGTGACGTAATGGGGCAGAGCCGAGGAAGTAACCACCTGGGTGGGTGGGAGAAGCCAGCTTGAAGATTTCTGGAAAACACATCTCAGATTCGCCAAGACTTCAGAGACCCAAAACCCTAATGTTTTTTTTCTTTTGCTACTTGGGAGATGGGGAATTAGGGTGGGTTGGAAATCCCCAAAGCCACAGTCCCCTACTTTTGTGGCATTTAGTTACCCTAACTGGTACACTAACGAAGTGTTTTGCAAAGACAGATAGATATACACATTATACACACACATATACAAACACACTCACTGGTGAGTGCGTCCATATCTCCAGTGTGTTCCGATTTTTCATGGAGTAGAATGTGGTTTCGCGGGTAGGCCAGAGCGACCAATGGTCTTCTTCTGCCGTCATTTTCAATGTTTTTATGTTTCTTTTTTGGTACCAGAGGGCCAGTCACACTTCTCATGGCGCTATCAAAGAGACCTGGTGGCTACAGATGACCAGTGGATTTCGGAGTTCGGTTAGAGGTGAGAGCGGGGGAGGGAGGTCTGAGACTGATCTGCAGATGGAGTTAGCACCAAGCTGAAGCACCAAGCAGTAAATACTTCACAGTTAAAAACAAAACAGTGGATCACTGTATGCGAGATCATCAAAAGCATCCAGTGTGTAAACAACAAAAAACATTTATAAATACAATACCATCTATAATATATCCATACCTGAAAAGCAATTTCAGGTTTGATCTAGGGATCTGCATGTCTGCGCAGCTCCATGAAGGGCTAGTGGTAACTGATTTGCACAGAACCAACTGCTACGCAAGTCCAGCCCTGCCCATCTCCAACTGATGCAGGACACTCCACGCATATTCTATAGGTGTACCCTCACCTGATGACACACGCTCACCTTCAATGCCATGGCTGTGCCAACAGAAACTGTTGAAAGTGCTGTGTAGGCCAGTACCCTTCAGTCCTTTGCATGGAATCTAAAGAGTGCTGGCTCTACTGTGCCAGAGCCGGGGATTGAAATCTCAAGGCAAACCAGGTCACCTATATCGTAACGCAATGCATCACGGCCAGTGTCACCAGGCTGGCTGAAATTAAACTAGATCTTTAATCAGTTTCCTCCCAGCCACAAGCAATCAGCATCCAGCCCCGCAGCCCCCCCCCCAAAACCACACACACACTTTTAGGAGCAAAGTACTGAAACATGAGGCATTAGAAGATGTGTGTGAACAGGGTCAGATTCTGCAGCTCCTCTCCTCTCTTCTTTCAGGGAACCAGCACTGAAACCTGAGACTCTGGGAGACATGTGTAACCAGCGTCGGATCCCCCAGTTCCTTTTTCCACATCCCCTTATATTCATAAGCACACAGGACTGAAACCCATGGCTCTGAGACATGTATGACCAGCGTCAGAACCCATGGTTTCTTTTCTACCTTCCCTTACTTATGTGGGCAGAAAACTGAAACCAGAGACTCTGACAGATATGTGTAACAGCATCAGACCCCACAGTGCCTCCTCCACCTCCCCTTATTTACAGTGGTACAGGACTGAAATCTGAGGCTCAGGGAGCTGTGTGCAAGCAGCATCAGACCCTATAGTTCCTCCCCCTTATTTATAAAGGCACAGAACTAAAACTGAAGGCTCGGAAGGTGTATGTAACCAGCGTCAGACTCCACAGCTCCCCTCTCCACCTCCTCATATTTAAAGAGACACAGGACACAAACTCTGGGCTCTGGGAGATGTATGTAACTAGTGTCCAACCCCTCATTTTCTGTTCCTTCCCTCCCCTTATTTGTAGGCATACAGGAGTAAAACTGGAGTTGCTAGGAAAAGTGAGTAAGCAGTGTCATATCCCACAATTCATCTCGCCTCCCCTTCCTTTTTATAATCGAGACACAAACCTGAAACCTGAGGCTGTAAGTCTCAGGTGGACCTACCCTACAGAGCAGAAATTTCTTACCTTTGATCATGGCCAAGCTGGGTCTGAATATGGAGGTGATGGGAGGTCGCCCATTTGCACATGACTCTGGAACGTGAACGGCATCCTGGACTCTCAGAAAATCTTAGGGAGGGAAATAATCCAATCAAGCAATGAACCAAAACCCAGACACAGCAACAAAGCATCTGCAAGATGAAATCAGACGAACAGCTCCAATTCATTCCCTGCCTGCATGGCAAACATGTTGTACAGTGTTGGACTCAGAGTTGGGCCCTCTCCATGGTTATTCAACGTTTATATCCAGTGATATTCTGCTCTAATTAGCCATGTCAACGACCCAGTAGGTTGCATGCGTGCCTCTGAAGCTAGAAAATTGGAAGGTCGCAGGTTCAAATCCCACACCAGGAGCTTGGGTTAATACTGACACTGCAGTGCAGTACACAGGGGGGTGACGGTGGGTCACTGCAATATCGAGGTGTCATCCTTTGGATGAGACACTGAACAGAGGTCCCTTCTGCCCATCAGTGGTCACTGTCCAAGTGGAAGTTAAAAATCCCACAGCACTTACCGCAAGACCATTAGATCACAAAAGAGCAATATTTGTAAGCAGAAAAAAATTAATCTTAAAGGCTTTTAGTAAATATGTATTTCTAGAAACAATATATCCATTTTTCTTGTCATTTTATTTCATTCTTTAACTGAGATATACGGCTTCCTAGGCCCACCGTAAACAAATGAAACGTCTTGGGGCAGTGCTGTGCTGTTTACTATCAGAAATGTGTGCAAGCGACATTCAAACACATCTGCTACATGAATACAGTCTGCAGTGTCAAAAACTGACCTTAACGGAAGAGACTAAAAGACGGACAGTGGTGACCATCGTTATTAGCCCGAATTACTGCTTACCATATTAGCAACAAAGGTGTGGGTTTTAAACATATACGACAATATTAAAAATACTCCATGAGACATAAATCTAAGGGTGTCAGAAATGCATTTTTGCTAAAAAAAAAAAAAAAAAAAAAAAAAAAAATTAAATGCATGACATTTTTTTTTATCTGCCTAACAAATACTGCTGCTTTAAGAAGGAAGCAGGCCACACAGCCTATCGTGACTTTCCCCTACCTCTCAGTAGCTGGAACCCTTCAGATCCCCCCTAAAACAGATCCTGTATGTGTAAAAATATATTCATCGATCACCCCTGAACTACTCACCCTGGACCTGCGGGACATGCCCTCTTGTGTTTTTTTTTTTTCTTTAAACATTCTTTTAACCCCCAGTGTAACCCCCCCCCCACAAATGGAGGTTCCCAAAAAGTCTTCCTTGAGCTTGACTAAATGCTCACTGCCAGGCTGGTGTCCTGCGTTTTAGCAGTTTAAATGTGATTACCAGAGCCTGTATAGCCTCTGTGTACTGTCTCTTTACGAGCTGCCTATTGCAGCTTAAGTAATTCGAGAGAGAGCTCTGTTGAAAGTTGTAACTATTTGCTGAAAATCATTTAGAGTGATAATGATAATGCAGTTTGTCTAACCTGATTTACTTGTAGCAAGGACTGTTTTGTTTGTCTCCACTATCTTGGTCGTGGACTGCAAATTGGACCAAACAGTACTGGTGGGACCTAAAATGAAGCCGGACTACAGGAGCTGTCTGAATTCAAAATCTGTAGGAACTGTAGTTTGGAGCTTTTCTGTGCCTTTTTTGCAACTGAAGGGGGAGCTCTTGCTTTGACTGACAGCCAAATCAGCCAACCATATCTTTTGGATCTTGGGAAGTCCCGGGCTGCTTGCAGTTTTCAGTTAGTTCTGAGCTGGGAAGTGAAATGAGAGGAGCTGAGTGATTCTGACCAGCAATCCTGAGTGGATTCGCATGGGAGAACTGGGAAAAGGCTGTTTTTGGCTTACATGTCTGCCTGCTGCTCCTGAGAGGGAGAAAAGAGAATTATTGTGGACTAAATCCAAATTTGTGTGACTAAAGTAAGCTACTGAAGTGGGCCAGGCTCAACCTGAAGAAGACTGAAGATTTTGCTGAATGCGATCAGCCTGTCAGGAGTTCCAGCTACCCCTAAGCTCCCAGTGTGTGCAGAGACTTTGCGATTGTGACCGGGGAGCACTTTGCCTGGTACAGTACAATTCCCTTACATGTAAATGTGTTATGAGCTGCGAGTGGGTCATGAGTTAGTTCCCCACTGTGTGAACTGTGTTCTGCTTGCTGGAAGCTGTATCCAGCCCAAAACGGACTGCATCCGAATTTGTCTCTATGCGGTATGGGCCTTGCCAGACTGGCCCAGCCAGACTATCCGCTGCACAGAGAAGCCATCAACGTGAGACCTGCCTGGGGATCAGCCCCCTTCTCCATGCCTGAACAGGAATAACGTCTCTGCGACTCATGTGGGCCCTGCTTCTCCTGGCATTCCAGATCAACCACCTGCAGTCTCGATTTTCGTCCAGCCTGTGTCCAGTCTTTGGTATCGTGAGTAAATACCAAGGTAGCTCCCTGCAACAACAGCTTAATCTGAGTGTGTCATCTGATTGTCTTGTTGTTTCGTTTCCTTTACGAACTGAGCCCTCTGGCTCTGGATTACAAATATTGTGTACTGTGCATGCTGTGTTTTCCATTACTGGGCCCCAACCAGCTGCAACCTCGGCACGGTCCCGGTTAACCCATCTCTTCTCCACCTGGGTACCCAGAGATGGACTGCGTGGGGGGACTCAAAGCACATGCATAACTGCTTGATTGATATAACCTTTAAGCTAACTAACCTGATTTTGCCCCTCCCTTGTTCAAGTCCCCTGAATAAATCAGATCTAACTTTTTCTGCATATAATCTGACTGTGGTTCCAGTTTGTGCTCAAAGTACTGTACTGTTGCTATTTGCTGTACATAACCTTGTTTTGCAGGGGGTCCCCAGGGTCGAGCCAGAGGAACTAGCCCTTGTGGTAAGTGCAAACAGTGCGGTACTTGTGTGTTTACCAGGGTATTGTGAAAGTGATTATTGTACAGTGTTCAGGCCATTGGGGTGTTACAGTGTCCCAGAGGGCTGTGCCCAGGTTAGTTTGACCACTACTAACCCTGACCTTCGGGTGGAGGCACCTGCTTCAGAACTCAGGCCCTTAACCTGCTACTAGCCAAGCAGGCAGGGGTAGTAGCCCTTGGGATAGTGCCACCTAGGGGTTACACCTGTATTCGCACAATGGCACCTCTCTCCTTAAGGCCCACAAAACTGCTCTGTCCACATGCCAGCCCTTCCATCACTGCCAACAGGACTGGCCATGCCTCCAGTTCCTTGGGGCTGGCTTGCTGTTGCCACAGGGCCTCCTCTAGCCTAGTGAGGCACAGTCTACTGCTGTGGGAGGCACACCCGTGTACCAGTGCACGTAGCCTACTAATCCTTAATGTTCACCAGTGATGGCTTGTTGCTGCTCGTGACCTACAGGAGAAGTGCTTAATAAAACAGGACAGCGCCAGCTAGAGGGTCCCCAGTGGTGCACCAGAGGGTCTTCTGGTGTGAGGGGGCCAACGGTGGCCATCATCCATGGGGTGCTGGTGCAGTACTTCTACCCCCTGTGTTATCACCCCTCCTTGCACACGCTTGTGGCTGGCATGGGTAGGTGCCCGATGATGGATGATCAGCCAATGCTGTCAATGTCACCATCAGTAGAAGCCCCTGCGAGAACAGAGCAGTGACTGATACCCCCCTGAGGAGAGTCCCCTGGACGCTCTTAATCCTTTATGTCAAGCCAGGCTGCCAGCACTTTAGAGCAACCCCCCACAGCTCGGCACCATGGAGCTGGCCTGCTTGTGATCTTTGATGTTTCATGTAGCTCCATATTAAGAATCAGGACATTTGCTCAGTCATTTTATCATTTTGTAAATCAAGATCAAGTCCCCGCTCAGTCCTCTTCTCCCAAAACTGTACAAGTTCACCATCCTTTCAACATATCCCCTATTTTCCAAACCCCTGATCATTTATGTAGCACTCCTCTGCACCCCCTCCAACCATGTAATGTCCTTTTTCGGATATGATGCCCAGCACTGGCAGGAAATCACCTCCTTCTATCTTCCCAAAAAAGTCCCAAAAATGCAGACCAGAATGTGGTTTGCCTTTTTTGGCTATTTCTTCACACTGTTTGCCAGGTTTCAAGTTTCTAGATATAGTAACACCTTAAATCCCTTCCTTTTGTCATCTCTCACAATAAATTACTACCTATATAGTGCTCTGCCTGCTTTATTATTCCACCCTAGGCACGTTACTGCACTTTTATCCAAACTGAACTTCATAAGAGAAGGAAGGGGATTTCCCTCCACTGTCCTGATCAACATTGCCCTCATCACTAAAACAGTCCCATGTAATCCAACCCCCAGGATGCACTGGGAAACGAGCAGTCTGTGTGTGCTTTCCTTGGCCAAAAATTACAAACAAAATTTACCTAGCCTAATGTTTAAAAGTAGCCACTCAAACTCAATGCTTTTTTTTTTTTGTTGTTGTTATCAAGGTTTTTATCCCTCCGGGCATTACAGGAAGCTTCACAGCCCTCTCCCTGTCTCCCCAATCCAGCAACTGCCTCCCTGGTCCGCCAAGTCCCATATCATCCATGGACTGCCACTCGTAACAGGACCAGGAAGGGGAAGGTTCGTCCTCCCCCTACCTAGGAACTCAGCGCCCAGATTCGTGGGTTGGTGAAACCGGTGGCAGTGTGGGGAGAGGGCAGGCAGGGCATCATGTAGTCTGCGACTGCCATTTTTTTCTCGTTTTCTCCCCTGTGTCCCTGCCTCAGGGTAAGCGCGAGAATGTGGAGGTGTAAGCACACTACAATCACAGTCCCTTCCTTCGTGTCGCTTAAGCTACTGACACTACCTCCACCAGGGAGCAGCCAATGGTGAAGCTGGCATGGCCCCTCACCCCCAAGAGAGGAGAGCTGTCCTCTGGATGCTCAAACTCTCCCTGCCCAGCCAACCCACGGTGGCCCAAGCTCATTCTCGAACCCGGGTCGCTGGGGCGACGAGAGGTAAGGTGCATAGTGTCTCAGCCCTCTACGGCACTGGGCCAGATAACTCACTGCTTTTTAAGACTTCTCTGGCAATCTATTCCAAAGGCTCATCACCTTTTGAGGGACAAAATGTTTCCTGATGCTTCCCCATATCTTACCCCCTCCAAAGTTTAGTTTGGGGGGTGACTTCCTTTGGGCCACTCAATTTCCCCTCAAACATAGTTTTTACTTACAGTTTCTCTCTTGCTCCACACTGGTTTCTTAGGCACCCTCCCTTCTCTGGTGTCCCAGACCACCAAAAACAACCTAATAGCTTCCCAAAGAGGTTTGGGGGGAGACAAACACCTCTAGAGATACATTCAGCGTGAGGTTGAATGTGGGCACTTCAGTGACTGACCACCATCACGAGGTCAGAACCATCTTTCCCCACTGTTGCATCCTGACAACCCCCCAAAACAGATACACCAGTGCCAAAGACAACTAGTGCATGTATACAATGGAGTGCTGCAAAGCTGGTTGATGTCTCCTTCTCTCACAGCCAGTGTACCTGGCTGTCCTGCCTCCAGGGCACAGGAGACAGCACAGCATCAGGATAACCAGCCTCCCAACCTTCAGGGACTAAGGGCATCTGGGCAGACACTACCTCAACCTCCTGACAGCCTGCATCACAGGCACACAGTGAAAGATCAGGCTGCTGACATAGCTAGTGGCTCCTCGCCTGCTGCGCTAACTGGCCTTTTGTTCACTTCCAAAATGTAATTATCGCTATCATATTCCCCTTACCCTTCTCCACACGGTACTCCAAATCAGCGTCGTGTCAAAACAGAAAAGCAAGGACAGCAAGTACAAAACAGCGCTTGTCCTTTGAGCGATCTGGTATTTTTTTCTATATGTAGTTTTTGCAGCTTTCCTCCCTTTTCCCACTGACCGGAGACCTCGGCAGACACGCGTGTGGAGGCGCACACGCATGCTGGGTACCAGCTGGGCCCCTTCCACCCCACCCCTAGCAACTGCCACCGCCCCCTCCTACCTACCCTTCCCATCGGACCGCCACCCGATGAGAGCAGAACTACAGGGGGGCGGAAAACCACTCCTTGGAGGGGAGAGCTGCCGCTGGCTGCTCAATCCCACTCCTTCCCTTCCCCCATGCCGGAACCCGAGGACCCGAGTTCAACTTCTCTCAGGAGTTACTGTAGGTATTGGTGTGGAAGCATTAGCTATATGGGGAAGTGCACAACTACTCCAGTTAGGGCTTCTCCCAAGAGGAGTTACTGCAGGTTATATGCTGCAAATGCACTGGCTGTGGGGAAGGGCTCGCAGTTACTTCACTTCTTGCTTCTCCAGGAGGAGTTGCTGTAGGTAAAAGGTTTAGATGTACTGGCAGCAGGAGTTACTGTATGTAATGCCTCTCCCAGAGGGATTCAATAAAGGCAGCAGTACAGGAGCACTGGCTGTGGGGGGCTTCTCCAGCCAAGCCTATCCCAGCAAGAGTCACTGAAGGCTATGGTGTAGGATTGCTGATTTGGCAGGAGCTCAGTTACATCAGTCACAGCCTTTACCAGGAATCATTGATGAAAATGGTGCAGGAGAGGGACTGCAGGAGAGCTCACAGTTACTCAAAACCCAGTTAATCCCAGCAGGAGTGACTGCAGACAATGGTATAGGACCACTTGCTGTACAGAAGCTCATAGTTGATCCAGTTCTCTAAGGATATCCTTCCCAAGGATGGGGCTGGCAGTACAGTCTACAGGTTAGAGTAATGAGCTGTGAATGAACTTGGTACATCCAGCAGACCTGGGTTTAATTCTCACAACCTCCACTTACATACTGTGTGCGACTCTGAGCAAGTCACTTAACCTCCCTTGTGCTCCTGGGTCACCCCTGAAAACAGGTATTTGTGCCTAATGGGCCTTACCCAGTTACAAAAAAGAATCAAACCAACCAACCAACAAAAAAAAAAAAAAAAAAGATATCTGATCACAGGAGGAAGTACAAACATATTGACATGAAAGGCTATGGCAGCATTACCCTGGTATCTTTGTTGTTGTAGCCATGTTCGGCACAACTGGAGAGCCAGAGTGGCATTTTGCCGCTGGTGCTCTCCTTCTAGTCCCAGTTCAAACTTTACACCTTCCATCTCGAAATTCTCCAAATCGGGGCACAGGTGCAGGGAACACTGAAACGAGAAATAGCAGATAAACTCTGGCAGAAGCTGTGAAAATGAAACGCCACTGTACAGAAGGAAATAAAAGGCAGTGAATAAATGATGCAACACAGAAAGGAAACGAGGAAGTACAAATGATGTAACCGAAAGGAAATGGCAGTGTATAAATTATGTAGTACAGCAAGGAAAAGGCATTGTACAAACGATGTAACACAAAGAAGAGCAGCATATGTAACAGAAAGGAACGGACAGTGTACAAACAATGTAACACAGCCGGAAAAGGGCAGTGTACAAACAACGTAACAGCAGGAAAAGGGCAGTGTACAAACAATGTAACACAGCAGGAAAAGGGCAGTGTACAAACAATGTAACACAGCAGGAAAAGGGCAGTGTACAAACAATGCAACACAGCAGGAAAAGGGCAGTGTACAAACAATGTAACAGAAAGGAAAGAACATTGTATAAATGATGTAGCACAGAAAGGAAAGGCTGCTGTACAAACGATGTACCCCAGCAGGAAAAGGGCAATGTACAAACAAAATAATAGAAAGGAAAGGGCAGTGTACAAATGATGCAACACAGAAAGGAAACAACAGTGTACAAACGGTGTAACACAGAAACAAAAGGGCAGTGTAGAAACGATTTAGCACAGAAACCGAAGTGCTGTGTACAAATGATATAACAGAATGGGAAGAAAGGCAGTGTACATATGTAGCACAGAAAGGGCAGTGTACAAACAACCTAACAGAAAGAAAATGGCAGTGTACAAATGATGCAACACAAATGAAAATGACAGTGTACAAACGACATAACACAAAAACAAAAAGGCAGTGTGCAAACGATTAACACAGAAGGGAAAGGGCAGTGTATAAACAACTAACAGAAAGAAAAGGGCAGTGTACAAACGATCAACACAGAAGGGAAAGGGCAATGTACAAACAACTAACAAAAATAAAACGGCAGTGTACAAATGATGCAACAGAAATGAAAGGGCAGTATACAAATGATGCAAAAGAAATGCAAGGGCAGTGTAAAATGATGTAATACAGAAACGAAAGGGCGGTGTACAAAGTAATATAGAAAGGAAAGGGCAGTGTACAAATGATGCAACACAGACACAAAAGGGCAGTGTACAAACGATGTTACACAGAAAGGAAAGGACAGTGTACAAAGTAAACCAGAAATACAAGGGTAGTGTAAAAACGATGTAATACACAAACAAAAGGGTGCTGTACAAACAAAGTAATACAGAAAGAAAAGGGCGATGTACAAACAATGTAACACAGAAACGAAAGGGCAGTGTGCAAACGATGTACTACAGAAACGAAAGGGCAGTGTACAAACGATGTACTACAGAAACAAAAGGGCAGTGTACAAACGATGTACTACAGAAACGAAAGAGCAGTGTACAAATGATGTAACAGAAACGAAAGAGCAGTGTACAAATGATGTAACAGAAATGAAAGGGCAGTGTACCAACAATATAACACAGAAAAGAAAGGGCAGAGTACAAACAATGTAACACAGAAAGAAAATGGCAGTGTACAAACAATGGAACGCAGAAAAGCAAGGGCAGTATAAAACGATATAATACAGAAATGAAAAGGCAGTGTACAGACAATGTAATACAGAAATGAAAGGGCAGTGCACAAACGATGCTACACAGAAACAAATGGGCAGTGTATAAATGAAGTAACAGAAAGGAAAGGGCAATGTAAAAACTATTAACAGAAAGTATAGTGCAGTGTAAAATGATGCAGCACTGACAGGGAAGGACAGTGGATAAAGGATGCAACATAGAAAGAAAAGGACAGTGTAAAAAGGCTGTCGCATAGAAAGGAAAGTGTATAAAATAATGTAGCACAGAGATAATTGGTGATTATATGACACCATTAGTAAATCTGTTGCTAGAACTAGTGCCTTTTTTTTTTTTTTTAAAGATAAAAATCACCAAAAATGGTGCATTCCGCAGCAATGTAAGTCTTGCAGCAGTATGCAAGTTCTGGGGCTGCAGATTTGCAGAGGACCCGAATATATCTAAATAAGGCAGTGTGGTTATGCACTTACCACCCTCAACTATGAAAAGGGAGATCACAGGTTTCAGTACCACCATGGCCACTGACTCACTGTGACCTTGGGCAACCCACTTGGCCTCCCTCCTGTAATATCCCGTGGCTCCCCTCATTAACTGGGATCAGCCACAGGAGACTGTAATAGTGTCAGCACTGGATTTGGGCCATGGTTCCACTCCTAGACATCTGCCACCAGTAGCATACTCCCTCAACACAAAGCAGATCATAAAGAAGAACTAGCGATCACGTCCTTTTGCATTAGAGCAAGTTATGTGCTCACCAGCCCCAGACCAGCAAGTCCACAAAAATGCAGCAAACCCAGTGCCACCTAAATCCCTGCCCCAAAAATACACCAAGTTCTTACCCCGATTTCTCGTGCTCTGTCCACAAGCACAGCAAGTGGACCCATCGGCTGCTGAACTGTGAACGCCGGCACTCCAGGCTGTGGGAGGAAGGAAGGGGTTAATAGGACCCTTATGTTATGGAAAATGTACATACAAGAGTAATGTGCACCTCCCAGGCAGCAGCAATCAGTCTTCCTTTAAAGCAGCAGTATTTGTTCAATCAGCAAAAAAACATCATTAGAATATTTGACTAATGACGTATTTCTGCCCAAACTATAAATAAAGTCATGTTTCTTTTGTTTTACTCCTGAATGGAAATGAAAGTTCCTGATCACCTGCCACACCCACCATGAAACAAATCAAACATCTCTTTTGAACTGATGTGCCGTTTCCTGTCAGAAACCCATATGAGCACCATCCAAATACGGCCACAGTACGACTCTAGTATGCGCAGTCAAAACGTAACCTCAGTGGAAGAAATTTGTAAAAATTGCTAGTGACAGCCGTCTTTATTGACCTGGGTGAAAAACTAGTAATAAAATTAACAAATAAAAAAAAAAATCTAATGGATGATGAATCTAAGAATGTCAAATATACTTTATTGCTGAAAAAAATGATTAAAGTAAGGAATTCGGCCAGCCCGAGGGCCCAGCAGTATCGCACTGCACTGCCACGTAAGTGACCAGAGTTCAGTACGCGGGGGGGGTGCTCAGGCAGCTGCACTCGTAGGCAGGCAGAAGTGCAGCTGCTGCCGCTCTGCAGTGCGCTGTGGTCAGGGAGGACTGGTGTCGGGCTCTGGTGCAGCAGAGACCCATTTAGTGGGCCAAGAGAGCTTGTTACCTCCAAAGGATGACCCTGTGTGTAGCTGAGGCCACCAGGAACACTTCATCTGGCGCTAGGAGGCTGGAGGTCCAGGGAGAAAATGTAAGAGAAAAAACAATACGGGGGTCACCTCCATTGCGGTCTGGATCAGACAGCTACATCTTAGTTCTAAACAGGATGACTTTGGGAGGGCAGATGGCTCTCCCTCCAGGCCCCTTTCATACAGATAAAGCCATGAGGTTGGTCAGCCTCGGTGGAGACCCAGAAGGAACTGTGGACACCAGCCGGAGCAGGGTATATCCATGGGACTTAGGGATGTCACAGTATCATGGTTTTGTGGTATCAGAAGTCACAGTACTGATACCGTGGTTAATTTCCGATACCACGATAATTGTGGTTAATGGTATGCCACTGTATTCAGACCTTTCAACTAATTGTTTTGTATTTTCAGGGACAACTGTCCCTTCCACGCTAATTCTCCCTGATGCAAGAATTTGAGGAGGCTTCTTTTTGTTCAAAAATTGCTACTTCTGTAATACTAGAGTATAAACTAACCACAGTATTACGTGTGACAGTTAACATACCGTCAGAATGTCATACCATGACATCCCTACTATGACCAAGGTACATCTGCAACGATGGTGGACTGGGCAGGAAAAAAGATCTATGGTGAAAAAAACAGGTCTGCACACTCAGGCTGAAAGGCCAAAGTCCCAGTCTGTGAATTTTATTTCAAGACTACCTCTTCCCCCAGCGGCAGCTAATTACACTGCAATATTGAAGACCTGGGTTCAGGAGCAGACTTGGACGTTCAGGCAGGTGGGGATGAGAATTCCTAAGTCATGGAAGGGAGGTCACCACTTCTAGCATTACAACAACCCTGTAGTGGGCCATCGAGCTTGCTCACTTGGGGCTCCACTGCAGAGTCTGAGGCCAACAAAAGGCATGAGTAGTGCAATCCAGTGGGTGGAGGGAAGGTGGAGGAAAACCCCAGAGGCCGTTTGAAAGACAACCAGGATACACCACTGTTTCCAGCATGAAGCCCACCAGTCAGTAGCTAGTGGTGGGTTAATCAGCCATGCGGCTGGGTGGTCATCCTTGCTCTAAGAGGGACATGAGGACCTCAAGAGCGGAGAAAATGTATATGGGGGGGG
Source organism: Neoceratodus forsteri (assembly GCA_016271365.2). Lineage (NCBI taxonomy): Eukaryota > Metazoa > Chordata > Ceratodontiformes > Ceratodontidae > Neoceratodus > Neoceratodus forsteri. The sequence goes on along the minus strand of JADMNL010000022.1, from coordinate 11,799,433 downwards.
ATCACATTTTATTTCACACAAGGAACTTGCAGATAAACAATGCATCCAATTACATCAGTTGCAAACGGCAGTTCTTAAAGCAGCAAAAGGGGCACCAAACCAATATAAACATAGAAATCGGGGTAAAATGAACACCGGACAGAGGAAATCTCATGAGTGGTGGGACTCGGGGACTTTATCTTTTTAGCAAGGCCCCCTTCCCTGACCCAGACAAGACTAGGCTGTGACAGCAGCTCCTGAGAGCCCCACCCCAATTTCAAATTGGTTTCTTTGAATCTTGGAGGTAGTCAGCCCAATGCAGAGGACCCGATCTACAAGTCAAACCAAGGACTCTCCAGTCAGCTGACTGACTCACCAACTTACCTTAAAGATGCCCCCTTTTTGCCAGGCAATCTTCTCTATGGTGCCCCCCAGGATACTAGTGTGGTCAATGCCCAGAGAGGAGACTCCACACACAACAGGCTTCCTGTAACGGAAAGTGAAAGAAATGAGATTAGAGGAGCCAAGGGGAGAGAGATGGAGAGAAAGTTCCTTATCTCTTAAACCTTGCAGTGGGCACATGGGTAGTAAATGCAAGCCAACAGACTCCAGAAGAAGTGAACCATCATTTCAGTTAATGGAAGATTACAGCAAACTGGGTGTAATATCCCCAGCAAAATCTATCACACTGACAGATTCCTTCCCCATAGGAGCCATCCTGCAGTACACCTCATCACTCTTTAGCAAAAAAAAAAAAAAAGTCCGCTCGGTAGCACTACAGATCACAATGGCAGCACGGGACATCGGGCAGACCGGGGAGAAGGACTGTGCATCCTGGTGAACACTCTCTTCCTCTGGGGAGGCTACAAAGCCTCGCTCAGTCACCGCTGCCTGTGGGTGTAGAGGCAGCAGTGTAGTAGCCGTGGTGTGGGGGAGGGCAGGGCATTGTGGAGCCCATGGCATGGCAACTGAATATCGCAGAGTGCACAGCCGTTCTTACAGCAACATCCTCACAGGGAGGCAAAACTGGGGAAATTAAGGGGTAAATCCCCTCCGTCCGCAGCACCATAATGGCCAATGATTAAAAGGCGATACACCTGCCCACCGGACGGAGTACAAAAAAACTGGACAGCAGTTTCACAGCAGCTGCACATTCAGAGAAAGTAAAGTGTTAAACATTTGGACATTGTGGTGCAATGAAAATAACCTTCAGGGCCAGCGTTGCAGCACCTGTCCTATTTCCCATTACTACCGTCACGTCACTAACTGCCACAGTACATCTGAGGAGCGTACACTTTGTGGGATTTATACATCTGGCACCCCCCTTCTATTTAAGTCAACACAGCCCCCCTCCCCCCAGCCCCTCAGCAGTTCACCTGTATACTAGCTGAGCACGTGAGAGATAATATTTGGAAACCGCTGGAAATGGAATGGAGAAAACACACAGCGTGGAACCAAGTGGACTAGGTGTTTTAGAATCCTAAAGCGTCAGCAAACAAGAAATGCACAGGTCTATGTGAATGCTCCAGAACAAGAGTGGACCCTCCTGAACTTAACAGGTTTAGCCAGAAAAGGAGTCTGGATGTCTCAGGAATACAACCCCCCCCCACCCGAGAGGTAGTGGGCTCTCCAGACACCTAGACTTTGGTAATTACAGTGTGGGGTGTCCAAAATATCAGAACTGTGCTAAATCAATCAATCTGGACATCAATTTTCAAACCCTTGTTATGGAGAGATGGCTGCTTCCAATCCACTGAAGAGATGCCTATCCCAGGTAACTGAACTGCCAAAGCCACATGTAACTCAGACTTTTGTGCCCAGCAGTGCAGCCACGATGCTGTGCTGCCACTTGGAAGGACAAAGTTCCTTCGCACTTCCTGGAATTTTATGCTTAGGCCACCTGGAGATCAGAAACGTCATGGACAGAAGGGACCCTGCTCCCATGGAGGCAGGGCATAGGTCGTCTAGCATTCTTACACCCCCTGCCCTCTACCAGCCAAGAAATGGCACTAATGTTGGCTCTAAAGGCAGTCATCTGCAGCCGTGGCAGTTAGCTGGGAGAAAAAAGGTCAAAGTGTGTGTGTGTTTCGGGGGGGGGGGGGTTTAATAAAGCAAAAAGAGGATTTTCTCCTCAGCCAGACTCTGTGTTCAGAGATGCACCCTGATCCCATGAATATACCTCATTCAGACCTGCATCTTCCACCCTCAATAAGCCCCAGTAACCCACTGGTTATCCCATGGTTTCCCTTCTGAGGCAGTGACTCTGGGTGAAGGGCCATCCTCTCACCAAGGCAGTCTTATTGGACCCAGAGGAATCCCAGAGGCCAGACCATCACACTGACAGACACTTTTTTTTCTTGCTCTTTAGGTCCCTCTCACATCTCCCAACGAGACTGCAGCCTTCCATTTGGCCTCATACCCACACAGCATGTCCCTATGGCTGGGGCAATCTCCCTGGCCCAGCGGAAGGGGTCGTTGTGGTGCCGCAGCTGACCCAGCCTGACCACTCCCGAATCCACGTTGCCTACACAGAAGCCCGACACGCTGTTGCTGGGCCACCACGCTGGCACATTAGAAAAGGTTTTAAAAACATGACTGAGGCCGGGCACGCTGGCGTGGAGGGCTGAGACATTGCTGCCTTACCTCCTGCCATGCCGGCAGTCTTGTGTTCGTGGTGCGAGCGGGTTGCTGGGGGTCGGCTTGGGAGGGAGAGGATCGCGTGCCTGGAGGACAGCTCGCCTCTCCCAGGTAGGGTGGGTTGGCAGTCCCGCTGAATGACTGTCCCAAGGTGGAGGCCTGAGTGCAGAACGGGTCGGGGACACCAATGGAAGGGAGGGTGCTGCAGGACTGCACAACGCTCATGTGCCTCCACGCATGCGCATGGACATGTTGCGCCCCAGCAACACCCGGAAGGGGGAGGAAAAATGGTAGACTAGCAGGATGACACCGCTCCTCCGCACGCTCCGCACCTGGCCAGCTGGGCACCTCGGTACCATCCATGTAAGTCAAGGTAGACACTGGTGACAGGGGGACCGGTGGAAGCAGGCCGGTCGACCCAGAAGGAGGAAAAAAATGTAGATAGAAAAAAAAAAAAATAATTATTGTTGGGGATCAGCACCCCTACATAACAAAGGTGGTTCCTTTTAAAAATGTCACAGTTGGAAAGGAGTCCGATTCCGCAGCTGTGTTGGCACTAGCAATGAAGAAATAGCTATGTCACACTAGTGAGAAAATCCAAAACTGATTACTTTGCCAACTATTTGTCATCTAATCCTAATTCATCCAGGAATATCTGGAAAGGATTCAGCTCCTTCTCAGGTACAGACCAGCACAACAATCTAACCTAACTCTAGCATGATGGCAGACTAACCACAGATGATCAAACAACAGCCACTGTACTGAATCTCCACTTCAACAATTTAAAGTAACATGTCCTTCCATACTCACTGGGATTCCCTCACGACTGTGTCCAGTCAGGTTTCATCTCAGGGGTATGCCAGAAATCTGCCACAGTCCCAACCAGCTCATTTAGACAAACAAGGCAAGAGGGCACTTTAAAACTGCTGCTACAGACTGACATCATCTTACATTATAAGATGGGTTTTAAAAGCCATGAAACCGGATTGGCCGAGGGTGAGCTTTACAGATGCTGTTCTTAGTACAACAGCACTAGATAAAGATCCAGCAGCCTCTTTAAACTACAATCAGCACTAATCACAAGTCCCTAACTGCCACCACAAACAGGGCGGTCACCTTTACTCACTAAAAACCTTCATTTATGCCATACAAAAAAATAAAACTGACAAATTTAAAAAATAATTAAATGTTATTTGCCCTCATAATGTTCTTCTTTATACAACACATACATAGATAAAAAAAAAAAATACACACACACACAAAACAAACGATGTACTACAGAACTTACAATTTTACTTTGTGGCGTTTCTTTGCTGACTATGAAAAATCCCCTTCATATCCTCACCGGCTCACCAGGGAAATCTCTGCTGTTGAACTTGCTACAGATAAAACAGAAGCTCTGGCATCATTTAAAGCCTTCTGTTGTGTGACTGTGGGGGTGAAGGTCCTGCCAGCAGAACACAGCAGAGATCTGAATTATTGTATTCCATCTATAGTAAACATTCCATCTCTTGAATCATGTAGTAAAAACAGAAAAGAAACAAGGTGGGGAAAAGGGAAGGAATAATGTGAAGAAGAAAGGCGAGGAAACCGAAAATGGGGTGGGTTGGGGAAAACAGAGAGCTTAAGGGCCAATTAAAAATAAATGTATTTTGCTGTGTGTAATATTTGAACCTGAGATGGCAAGTCAATGCTGGCATGTGCTGGGATTGTTTTGCTGGGGTGGATGAACGTTTAAAAAAAGAAAAAAAAAAAGTAATAAAAATGTTATTTTTTTCTGCATTCTCTCACCCCCACCAAAAAAAAAATAGACATTCTTGGGGAGCATTTTATAATTGCAGTAAGACACTCTAGACTGCTCTGTTGTGAGATAATGGAATTCCGCGGGTGGCTGAAGGCACTCTGCGATGCCTCTTGCCTCACAACACAACCGAGGTGTGCCATTATCCCACCACAACACACACCCTGTCATGTCTTATTGCTTAAAAGTCGGAACAAATGGGACTGACCCCAGGCTACCAAGAATCGCACGCCATGCCCTTTACAGTCCTAAACAATCTATCACTTGAAACTAGACATATCCTAAACATCTGGAAACATACTCCTGTTGCCCTACTTGTGACTGCAGGTGACAGGATGGGCCAGTGGGCCTTTTTCTGCCAGCAACTTCAATATTTCCATGACTCCAAGGACCTGAACAATTATAGACCAATATCAGTTCTGTCCGCCTTCAACAAAATTCTGAAAAAAAAACAAAAAAAAAACCAACAAAAAAAATGGTTCACAGCCAGATACTCTCATTCTGCACTAACATAATCTTTGGCAAAGGAAAATTCCGGTTTCAGACCAAGACACTCCACATCACCACTGCCCTGCTGAAAGTTACAAATGATGCTGCAAACGAACGGGACTCTGGGAATCTCACTGGTGCCATTTTCGCAGACCTCAGAAAGGCATCTAACACAGTATACTCAGGGCCTCCGGTGTTCTGCGGCACTTTGTCCTCATTTCTGCAGCAGGGCTCCTTGGCTTCTGTGGCAGCACTTTCGGATTTCTGGGCATGGTTTATTCATTTCTGTAGCGGAATGTAATCCTGCCATTGATTAAAATATGATGTGATGTCATCGATACTGTCACATGCAAGCTTAGAAGAGGGGCTTCAGGATAAATGAGATGGGGATGGGAGCCGGGCACTGTATATGTGAATGAAAATTCACCAAGAACAATCAATTCTGCAGCACTACATATATTCTTCAGCATGATCCAAATTCTGCAGAAAACTGCACTGCCGCAGAATTCCAGGGGACACGAGTATACCATAAAACTATTGCTTATATTACTAGAGAAAACTGGAAAGGCTGAAACCCCAACAACATGGGTGGAAGCCACATGACACGAAGCACACAGGTAGTAAAAGTAAATGGAAGTACATCAGACTCCAGTGGACTAACTCGTGGCGTAACGCAGAGGTTGATCCTGGGACCACCTCTGTTTATACCATTTGTGAATGATCTTGTTATGTTATGCAGCGACATAAACGTCAACATATACTGTATGCAGATGCTGCTGCGCGTCACACTAGCTCTAGATCAGAGACTTGAATTCAATTTTCAATTCAATTCAGGTTTATTGCAGGAAAACTCCATTGAGCATGCTCGTTCACAAGGAGGTCCTGATTACACACTAAATCAGTCACTGGTGACTTTACCTAGGGCACAGACAGTACTGTGGTTTCGTCTAAAACCAGACTGTGCTGGGTTGAGAAGAGAGTGTTCTTCGATGTGCTCTTTCATCTGGAGATATATATATATATATATATATATAGATAGACAAGAGAGAGAGAGTTTTTTGAGTATTTTGGAGAGCACAGGGAGAATGGAAATAGGCCTACAGTTGTTCAGATCAGAGAGGTCACCGGATTTAAAGAGGGGCAGTACATGAGCAAGTTTCCAGCAGGAGGAGACAGTGGCAGCTGAGATGGGTTGAAAATGTGGAGGATGGGGGCAGTGAGATAGTAGTATCCAAGTCTGAGAAAGAAGGGTTCGATCCCATCGAAAATGCCACCCTTTCTGGTGTCAATAAGCAATTACAGTGTGTTTAATTAAAAGGAATACTAGATGTTTATGAACAGGCTGCTACTAAATGCCCAAAAAAAAAAAAAAAAAAAATTAATGATCCCCAAACCCAATAGTACATCTCTCTAAAGCATACTTGGGCTGCCTAGATAGCCTAGCAGTAGTGCATCGCACTACCCTGTGAGTGACCCAGATCCCTACAGGTCATGCAGCCCAGAAACAGAAGTGCCGTCATCGGCAGTGCTCTGTGTGTTGCTGAAGAGCAGACCACTGCACAGCTCCCACAGCAACGGTCAAGGAAGTCAGAGGATGCATGCAGCCAGACCCTCTTCCACTGGGACACCATGAGCCCAGAGCACACCGACACACCCAGTGGGTGGAGCAGGGAGGTAGGACCTCTGCTACCAGTGATGTGAGTAATCGTACAACGCTGGCAGCTGCAAGGAACGGGAAATAAGACAGGGGATGGGGTGGTAGCTGCTGCCAGCGACTAAAGCCAGCCAGCCCCCCCCCCGCCCAATTGTTTGCAGTCTCTCTCTAATGCTGTGTAATGATTGGGGATAAGCCACGGGGATCTGTGGGGGAAGGAGTGAACCATGGCAATACCCCCAAGTCTTCAAGTGTGAGTAGTTGAGTTTCCAGCCTCTGTTTTAAATTAACAGTGGCACTTTCAAGTTGCCAAGTGAGGGTTAATATTTTAACCAGTCTGTAAGAAAGGATATCAGTTTAACAGCTGCTATAAAACTTGAGAAATCTCAGTCACTGGGACAAAAAGTTAAAGGTGAACAGCAGCAGACTGGGTGCAGCACGATGTTAAAACTTTCCATTTCCGGCCAGCCCGGTGGCGCTGAATGCCACATCTTGCATCATGCCGGCGGCCCAGGTTTGGGAACGAGCCTGGCTGCGGGGGTAGAGAAGAGGAGAAGGATCGAGCATCTGTTGGTTTTCTATCCTTCTGGGAGACACCTCAGTGGCCTAGTGGCCTCTACTGGTGGCTGGGGTGACGCAGGCCATAGGCAGACTTGGGGGGGTGCTGTGACTGACGCGGGCGCTCCTGTCCCTTGGCGCCATTGCACACCACAGACGTCCGGGGGAATATGGGCACTAGTCACGGTGGCTTGATGGCCGTCTCCGAGGGGGACTCGCTCGGCGCCGAGGGTGCGTGGCTCTACTGGATCCAGTCCTGGTGTGAGAGTGCGAGGGGAGCTCTCCACCAAGAATTGAGTACTGTATTTATACACAGCTTTATGTAAACAAGAAGTAGACTTGGTCAGGGTTGGGGGTTGAGCTACCACTGCACCTATCAAAATGTTATCTTATGATGAACAAACCGAAGGGCTTCAGTCTCCACAGCAGAAATTCCTCATCTTTCATCTCTGACCTGCACAAAATTTTATCCGAGGGGGGCGGTGGCGGCGGCACTGGATGACAGAGTCCACCTCCCACACCCACACACAAAGAGGCTAGAAAGGGGCCCTACCTGATGATGTTCGTACAGTCATATGCTCCTCCAATCCCCACCTCGATCACAGCCAAATCAACCTGTTAAAAAGGGGGAACCAAACACAGTCAACACAACTTCCACAGATATGAAATTCCAACCCCCAAGAAAAATCCCTTTCAACATAAATAGCTCTGGCCTCACCTTCTCCTGGAGGAAAACATGGAAGGCCAAAATGGTGAGAAAACGGAAGTATGCAGGCATGCCGCCACCAGGCTGGTTGTGCTGGAGAGGGGGAAAAATATATAACTCACTTAGTTCTTGCTGCCAAGTTCAGATATCCCATTGCACCCAAATCCCTTCCCCTTCCTCCGTGCATGCTCAGAGTATGTCCTACCACTGACTTGGGCAACATGGGAAGACGGTGGTTGTCTCCACAGCAGCGAGAGCCATAGAGATCCTTGTATAAAGGTTAAAGTACAAGACATGTGAATTTTAACTGTGGGCCTCGATGTGAGGACCACAGCCATCTTAGATTAGGGAGTGAACTCTGAATTCCCAGAGGCACATTCTGCCCCCTCCTAGCAAACATATGCCTACAGGAATGCCAACTCACTACCCTAATACAGAATGGCTGCAGTCTTTGCACCGAACTATCTTTATTGCTGGGAACATTTTACCTGGTGTTGCTAGGCAAAAAAAATAATTTTATCAGCTGCTACACAAAACTGTTTAGGTGTAGCAGTTACTAGACATCTGACTTCACCTTAGAGTGACTGCATGCTTTCTATAAGGTTACCTGCAAAATGGCGTATAAATTTGTTCTGCTGCTACTCAAAATTAAGATCGGTAACACTGCAATTGCTTTGCAGAACTTCTATGATGCACCCATCCTACCCTGGAGTTGTCAGCATGAGATGCTGAGTTTCTTCTGAATTTGTATCTCCTGCATGGCACAGCAGTACAAGGCTGTCAACCCTTTGGGCCAGTCCAAGCCTTTCCTAATTTGAGAAAAGGGAGGTACATTCTCAGAAATGAACTGCTTTTATTAGCCCTGTCCCCTACCCTAACCTGTCACATATCTTACAGAAAGTAAAAATTGCTACCTTGGTTTCTTCCAATCGGTTGTAGACCTGCCAGAAGTACTTGGTAAAGAGCTCTCTGCTGAGTGGCTGTCCATTGATGCGGATTCTCTCCCTCACTTGTACAAGGTGCGGTGAGCTGTTGGAGAAGAACAACATAGTCTGTGAATGAATTTATCTTTAGAACGTGCCCTTCTAAGCCTTCTCTATACACCACTGCAAGTCAGTCATTAAAGATTCAAACAACTTAACCACCAAACTTCACTTCCCTGCAACTTACAAGAGGCAACATACAGAATAATGCATTAACAACCAAGTACACAACATGGGTGATGGACAGGTTTCTGTTTTTGGAAATTATGAAACAGAAAATGTTGTATTAGGGGATATGCGCGTGTGTGTGTGTCTCTATCTCTCCATCTATAGGATAGGTTGTGTCCTTCGGGTGTAGTTGGACCTAAAGTCATCACAATTCACGAGTGGCAAAGCCATTAGTGATGTCAAAAGGTAAAACTGTACGAGGGAAAATATCAGTGATATTTTCATTAGGGCCATCGCATATCTGATTTATGACATGCTTTTTATTATACAATGGCAAGAAAAAATCATGCATCCTGATTGATCAGTGACCACCTTCAACAGATACGTTAGCCCAGCACACGTTCACTGTATGAAGGTGAATGAAGCTCAAGCATGGCACGCTGAGCCCCCCCCGTGCCAGGATCATCCTTGCGCTGTACCACTAACGCCGCTATGGACCTACTGAGGGGATAAATGCGATATTCTCACTCTAGGTCTGGTTGCCCCCAACGCACTGCAGCTTGGTCCCCAGGCACTCGTTACCGCTATCAGCTGTGCCTACCCATCACCACCCCAGCCATACAAGCTTGTATACCCCCAGTGTCTTGGTGTATTCTCATGTCTTGCACTTGTCATTTATCGTGCTGAACATAATGTACAATTAGTTCTTTACACAGATTTGTTCAAGTTGAAAGCTGTGCAACCTCTTATCCGCTTTGCATTTATATAACTTACTTTGTGACCCATTTGCTAGCTCCGATGTAAGTTACTGTGTCCACTACTAATGTCTGTATATGCTGCTTGTATATCTCTGCTGTAATTACTGTATTACATATTTTCTCTTCTGTATTGCCACTTTGTGGCCCAGGTCGTGCCTGAAAACAGTCCCATGGTTCAGCGCGCTTACCTGGTTACCAAAGACTTAAATAAATAAATAAATAAAGGTCTGACCACCCTCAAAATATCAAAACTATCTGCCCAAATTTATTTGCACAAGCACTGCATAAATAAATGTAATGCAATGGGGGAGAAATAAATGGAGTGCGATAAACCTGTTTATATGAGTAACCATGTGTATAAACTTACATTTAAGTATGCAGTTACTGTATCACCATCCATTTATGTATACATTTAATACACCATCGTCCCCCGAGTCCGTCTGCCGGCACTACTACTTCCAACCGCATCCACTTTCACTTTCCCTCGTCCCCTCTAAAAATGCTCTTTGCACACAAGCTGCCATCTTGAAAACATTCAAAATACCAACCAAACTCAAACTGCCAACTTTAAACTTACTGAGTGCACTGCTACTGTTTTTACCTGTTTTCTCAATCTTGTTTTCCGATTCATTACTCAAGTCCCAACACCAGTGAAGTTTTTTTTTTTTTCCTTCTTAACCCCAGCCGTAGGAAGCAGCCTTTACCCCTCTCCCCAAACACTTTACAGCTCCCACTCTAATCAATCTGCCGCACTGGTCTGACTCCTCCACAAATAAAATTAACAAAACTGTACCTTTTTATTAAATCATTTTATCTTGTTTCCCCGAACTGCAAAGCAGCAGCACTTCCTCGCACTCGGTGGCCAAACTTCTCCCGCCTCAGCTCCGGCAGTTAGCAGGCCACCTGTTCACTCCCTCGCAGACAAAACTTCATGGACTCAGGCTGGCTCCTCCACCAACAAGAACCAAAAGTATTTTAATTTGTTTAAAAGAAAAAAAAAAAAAACAGTGGCAGACCTAATAAAGCACAGCTGCTAGACACTCACTGTAACTGCCATTGCTCCCCCTTCACTGCAAGTGCAGAACTCCTCTGCACACTCCCCCAGCACCCAGGCTTGCTACTCCAGAAAACAATTCTTTGATTTATTTTAAACAAAAAGACAGATGGGAGCAGCACTGGTACAAATACTTAGTACAGCCTAGCACTCTTGCTACAACTGCTACCACTCACCAACGCTGCAACAACAGCTACTTACTTGCCCCACTACCACAACCACCAATGAAACTACAGGGCAGCAACAGAGATAAAGATTCAGTTCTTTTATTTATTTTACAAATAAAAATGAAACTAAAGTATTAATGCAGCACACCTCTTAAACTGTAATAATACAGGCTGCTTTCCTGCGTGCTTGCTAAGAAGTGGTGCCATTTTTCTCCAATAATTATTCACAGCACAACCTGCCCACCAACAGTAACACGTTGGGGACGTCAGAAAATTATTCACAGCACAACCTGCCCACCAACAGTAACGCACGATGGGGATGTCAGAAAATTATTCACAGCACAACCTGCCCACCAACGGTAACATACAATGGGGACGTCAGAAAATTATTCACAGCACAACCTGCCCACCAACAGTAACACACACTGGGGACATCAGAAGCATCAGGATATTAAAGCATCCCTAGCAATCACTTAGCAACTGCACTGTATAGCAGTTATACATGGTAAAGCACTCCAAAGTCCTATTAAAATAAAAAAAAAAAAAAAAAAAGAGGAATAACAAACAAATTTACCTGCACTACCTGAAATGGTACCTACTGCATAAATGACATACACAGAGGGGATGCAGTGTGATAAATAATTTCTGTATACTCATGCTGTTTGACCTTAGGCAACTCATTCATGTCAAACAGCACTTGTACAAATAAATCATTTATCACACAGGTACCCACTCTGCATATCCCATACAGATATGTATTAAAAAGTACAACAGGTGGCAGGACTTTCCATTCTAGTGAACAAAGCTGTCATACCACAGATAGGTACAACAGCATTTAATGACCTCTGAACTGTGGTACAACCGCTTTTGCGTTAGGATGGAAATCCATGCACAACAAGGGGTAACCATACACTCTAAAAGAAACAGAGGTTACTTACTTGTAACCATAGTTCAGCTACAAGTATTCCATTCACATCCCCACTGCAGCAGTCTTTCACAGGGCACGCTCGGTCACTGGAATGGTTCCAAGTTTGACTCCTACCAACCAACCGTGTGGCTCTCTGGCTCCACCCCAACCCACTCAGTTCTGCATGCTGGAACAGGCATGGGTGGTTGTCCCTTTAAAGCCCCCCTCCCCCAAATCCACTCATCATTTGGACACAGTGGCTGCTGTAGAGCGATTCACTCTGATCCTGTTATATCATCTCTACTCCCCCTGCTGATGGAGTGAGAGATCAAAAGTCACTCCTGAAAGCAGATCTCCCGCATGACAAAACCATGGAGGGAGAGAAGAGAGTCAAACGGCCCTTTTGTTACATTCAGTTTCTCCCATCCACCCCCCAATTTATTCCCTTGCATGGATGCACACTTCTCCCAGCCAGAACAGGACAGCAACTGCCTTCAGAGCAAACAACAATTCAGTTCCATGGTTGGCTGGCAGAGAGGGCACACATGCCAGACAGTCCACACCATCCCTCCCTCCCCAGGAGTCAAGTGCCTCACTTCTATGACATGTTCATCTCCCAGATGGCACCAGTAGAGGATTTCAGGGCTTGTATGCGAACTCCAGACTTCCTGGTTGTGCCGCTGACCTGGCCAGACCTTATCCCTTCTAGGGACACTGGAATGCTGCTCTCCCTCTCTCTCTCTCTCTCTCACACAAAGAGGCATGGACTATCCCCACTTCCAATATACCTTCCAGCATCAACAGCTAGCAGAGTAACTACTGGCGTAGCATCCAGCACCATGTATCGCCTTCTGATATACCCTCGAGCTCTGCCAGATAATACATCGTAACATGGCAATTTAAGGTCATAAGGGACTCTAGACCCACCATATCTGCTCCCTGCTTCAGGTATGAATAAGTATGCTGTGCAATCGTGTACTAATGTGCAGGGGCTTCCTACCCACTCTACTACCCAGGGTATTCAGTGATTCCCTTGATAAGCAGGAAATTTGTCCAGGCTCACCTTAAAGACTGTCATGTCCACTGCCTCCACTGGTAGGCTGTTCCACAAGTTCACCACCCTCAAAGAAGTGCTTCATAAACAGGAACCCTACATTCACAGCCTTTGATCTTCAGGGCATGTTTTTGTGTCATGCTGGAGGAAACTACGGTCCATCAAACATCTGTTTACTCAACCTTCAAATATCCGTGCATATGCAGAAAAATAAGACTTTCTCCAATAAGAATGTAACAGCCACCAGCCTCTCGTCACAACTTTTGCCTTCCACATCCCTGATCATTATGGTGGCTCAAGGTTGCACTCACTTGACTGCCTCAATGTACTTTTTTTAAGTTTGAGACTGCAGAACACAAATCAAAAAAATGAACATGGCTTTTATGGAGAAAAGCAGGTTCTGGCAGTGTGTCAGGCTGTGAACCAATTAGGTGGCTGGAAATCAGACTGCAGCCAATAGTGGTGGACCTGGCTAAAGACTGTTTTTTTCACCCAAAAGCACTCTTCAAAGGAATTTCACCGCTCCAGTGAGTGTGCTGGGTTTTGCCACTTTGATGGTGCTGTGCACTAATGTCTCTTGTCCGAACATGCCATGCCACACTACCTTGGGAGTGTTGCTTGCTTTGTAAGTGCCCACTGCCAGAGCAAGCCTTTTCTCCTGTGGCTCCGACCGACTTCCGGCTGTCCTCAAGCAAGTGCTAACTGTCTGGCTCAGCCTGCTTGGTCAGAGCAGACTAGAATGTAATTCCCAAAACCAAGCCATCCTTCACAGGCTTTCACAGCCCATTTTCTTTTCTCACTGCATTACTTCACACAAAGCTATATAGGACAACTTCTGGTCAGTTTTCCTTGCTTTGAACACTCCCTTGTCATTGCTATGCAGCCGTAAAAAGCAAGCTCTTCAAACCCCCTCCCCCCACCTGATGTAATGCAATAAGAAGAGAAAATGAGAACAAGGAAGCGGAATAGGTTTGTTTCCTCTACGCCTCCTTCTCTCTTTTTTATATGTAAAACCTCATTTTTTTCTTACTGTGTTATGTCATGCATAGTTATGTAGGACAATTATTGTGGCCAGCTTTCCTTGCTTTGAGCACTCCCATATCTCAGTAGCTATGGGGCTGTAAAAAGCAAGCACTTCGGCTAACAACTCCGACCTCATCTCCACCTCTAACAACTCAGAAGGCTATGGTTTCATTAATGGAAATGAAGACTAGTCTTGTCCTGAGTGTAACGGAAGATGAGGAATTGGAATTCCAAGTGTACTGTGTTTGCACAGGTATAAGAGTGCTGTATGGGCTGTACAGACGGAGGATAGGTCGGGGAGAGGTTCTGAAGATTTTTCACCATAGTTTTAAAGTGATTTTCTAATTTCCTGCAAAAAAAAAAATAAATAAAAAATTTACATTCAGCATCAGCAGGACTTCAATCTCCTGACGTTCCACAAAACTCTGGACTGGAGTATTCCATTACTTATTACTAAAGAACCTGCATGAAAACAGGCTCCTTGCCCTTTAGAGTTCATCTGTGCCAGCTTCTGTTCTTGCCCTGAAGTACTCATAATCATCTGCTTGTGACATTAGAGTTCCATGTCAACAGACTGTGATGTAATAAGCAGCGGATTATGACTTCATGGTGGCTATAAACAACTTCAAGAGATGAAGACTCGAGGGGGGGAAAAAGATTGTTTCTAATGAAAATGTCTTCAGTATTAAACAAACTCTGGTCAGAGCCAAAATGGCAGCTATGCACTAACCTGCTGTAAAGGGGAAAAAAGCTGAACTGTATCTACAGCATCACTGCAGGCTGTTAGCCCTGGTATCTGTGACTCTGCCATACAATATGCATTAGCCAAAGCCCAACCAACCAAGGATTAGCCAGGGTTCAATGTCTCAACAGGCATACTATTCCTTCACAGTCCGACTGGCCCACCTGGATACCTGGAAATGTCCAGGTGCGTAGCGCCCCCCCCCTCCCCATTGTGTACCTGGCCACCTTCAAAACTCTGAAAATCTTTGCATTTATCATCTATTCTAATTAAATGGGGTATTTGGGGCACTGTATGTCATTGTAAGATGTAAACACAGAGCTAGTGCATCAGATTTAAGTGGAATACTGATATGAGTGTGTCACACTGGCCCTCCTCTATTAATTTTCCAGGCGGGCCCCTGCATCAACTTTCCAAGTGAGCCCTCTGTACTCCAGTCCAACACTGTGTTCCCTGTCATCACTCTACCCCACACTGACAAGTGCTGACTCACCTCAGCGTGCCTGTGTCCCTGCCTTACACAGCTGCTCGCAAACAAGAGTAAAAATAGGACTGGGTCCCAGAAGACCTTTTGATGGGAATATACCTCCTACCTGTAGAAGCCAGTTTTCAAGCCATAATTCCTCAGTATCCGTTCAGTGAATGCACACGTCGAGCCCTAGGGAAGCAGCATTAAAACACATGGTTAGAAGGACTGATTAGATTATAGAAATTTTTATATTTCTATTATTGTCACTGCAGCAAGAAAATGTATCACTGGAGAGTGGTTAAAAATTGCCTCCAACCAGGGAGGAATGGTGGGCAGGGTGAATAAGGTGAAGAAGCTTGACTGGCACTGCAAGACTACAAAAGGATGCTTTGAATGATAAAATGGATATGATGGGAGTTTATCTCCTGGGGGCGTATCTCATTTTGTTCTCCAAAAAACAAACAAAAAAACCCCACCTTGGAATGCATAATGGGGTTCCCCGTTGCCTGGAAATATATGGAACATCCTATGTGCATAAGTGTTTTTTAAGTAAGATACAGAGCACAGGTATCAAAACAGGGAGTAACAGTGCGAAGATGGCGGTAAAAGAAAATTCTGGATGATTTCATCAAAATAATTAAGGTGATGGCCAAAATTATTAGGTGATGGTTAACAAAAAAATAAGTAAAAAAAATAAACAAACTATAGGGGGCCAAACTGGGAAAGAAGAAACAAGCGTCCAGGGAACCACAGCATGATCTTACAAAGCTTGTGTCCCTGGAGAGAAAATTGGAGCAGAAAAGCTCCCCAACCCCCCAAACATAACTCTCCACACCATGAGTTGGTCCTTGGTATGCATAAGTCCATGACAAGCTGGGTGACGAGGCATAAGAGGGGGCAGATCAGAGAAAAGAGAGGGAATTGCCCAAATAAAATGTGCGTGCGTATACACACAGACACACACCCACCCACCCTTATCTATATACCACTAAATAGGGGATATATAATGGCTTGACCTACAAATACAGGTTACTCACCTGTAACAGGAGTTCTAGGAATGGTATATGTTGTTCATCCACACTCATTGGCAGGTATCCTTGCCGCTTTAAATCTTGCCGGAAGGTCTTCAAGCTTGCTCCTCCCACCCACCCGGGTGGTATAACTCGGCTCCGCCATGACGCCAGATCTGGCCCGCTGGAAGCTCAGGTTGTCGAAGGCCGTCGGAGGTTCAGAATGTGGATGAACAACATATACCATTCCTAGAACTCCTGTTACAGGTGAGTAACCTGTATTTCTAGGGACATGGATATGTTGTTCATCCACACTCATTGGCAGACTCCTAGCAGTTCTCCGGGAGGAGGGAGGCAAGACGACACCCCATATACTTACTTGGGAAGGAGAGACTGAGAACCGAGGCCCCAAAACCAGCATCCCGGCGTGACTCAAGGTCGATGTGGTAGTGGGTAATGAAGGTGTTTGCTGACTTCCAGGTAGCAGCCCTGCAGATTTCCTGGATAGGGACGCCCCTGGAAGCAGCCATCGCTGCAGCAGTATGGCGGTAGAATAAGCTCTTATCCCTCTGGGAGGCTCCATGCCCGCCAACTTATAGCAGAGATCTATGCAGGAGGTTACCCACCTGCTTATCGTCCGCTTGGCTGCAGGTCTGCCAGATGCGCTTCAGCGTAGGTGACAAAACGCTGGCTTAACCTCTCCTCGAATTTCAGCCGCGCCCTTATAATAAGCCAGCGCCTTCTAGGGTCCAGAGTATGGAGCCTATATTCGCCTCCGAGGTGTGATTGGGGTAGAACACCGGGCAGAGTCAACACCTGGTTAAGGTGAAACTCCACACCACCTTCGGAAGGAATTTCGGGTGGGGGCGAGGACAACCTTGTCCCTGTGGGAAGACCAGGTAAGGAGACCTGGCGGAAAGCGCCTGGAGCTCTCCCATCCTTCTGGCTGACGGATAGCCACCAAGAAGGCGGTCTTCCACGACAGGTGAGAGAGAGCACCTGTGCATAGGTTCGAATGGCTTGCCCATGAGCTTTGCCAGTACCAGCAGTAGATCCCACGGAGGTGGGGGTTCCCGACTGGAGGGAATGTGATCAAGGCCTTTGAAAAGCGCCAGACCACCTTCTCCTGCGCCACCGACTGCTTCCCGCCCGCCTCGTAAGCAGAGATGGCTGCCAGGTGCACCCTTAGGTCGCCGACCTAAGCCCTTGACTAGAAAGGGACCATAAATAGTCCAAGATGCTTGCCAAGGAACAGGAGGAAGGGTCCAAGCCCTTGTTCTGACACCAAATGGAAAACCTTTTCCATTTGAAGGCATAGCATTTTCTGGTCGACTCTTACGGGACGCCTCAACTACATTGAGGACCTCGTCGGAAAGACCCAAGGCCTGGAACTCTAGCCGCTCAGGAACCAGGCCGTCAGGTGCAGGGATTGAAGGTCCGGATGGAACACCTTCCCCTGATTGACTGAGAGCAGGTCCGGGCGAGCTGGAAGCTGCCGCGGAGTCCTGGAGCTGAGACTGAGGAGATCTGGGTACCAGAACTGGCGAGGCCAGTCTGGGGCTATCAGAATCACCTGCGCCTTGTCCCTCCTCGCCTTTGAGAAGCACCTTGTGGATCAAGGGAAATGGGGAAAGGCGAAAGAGGCCCGGGTCCATTGCCTCGAGAAGGCATCCCCTGCAGCGAGCCCTGCTGAGGGGCGGGCATGGAACAGACTCAGCTTCGCTGCCTCCATGGAGGCAAACAGGTCCACCTGAGGTGTGCCCCAAAGGGAGAACAGATGCTGTACTACCTCCGGCAGGAGAGACCACTGTGGGATGCAGCCCCATCCGCCCAGGGCATCGCCAGGGTGTTGGAGGCTCCTGCCACGTGAATGGCTAGGAGATCCGCCCAGGCTGCGCAGACGAGTGACCAAATGCGGAGAGCTTCCTTGCATAGAAGCATGGAGCGGGCCCCGCCCCTGGCGGTTTAGATAGTACATGGTCGTGGTATTGTCCGCCTGACTCGGACCACTTGACCCCGGAGGAACGGAGCAAAGGCGGTGAGAGCTAGGCGGACCGCCGGAGCTCCAGCAGGTTGATGTGGCATCGACTCCGCGGGACCAGAGGCCATGAGCCCGTGTTCCCCCAGATGGGCACCCCAACCCATCAGAGAGGCATCGTCGATGGAGAGACCGCCGCTCGGGCGGATTTAACGGGATGCCCTCCGCAAATGATCTGGAACGGTCCACCACTGGAGAGCTGCTCCACATCCCTGTGTCACCGGACACAAGCTGGTCCAAGGGATCGCAGCTGCCAGGACCACTGGCTGGCCAGGCCCCACTGAAGGGGACGATGTTCCAGCGGGCCCAACGGACCACGCTGGCAGGCCGCCATGAGACCCAGGAGGCGCGGAAGTCCCGGCAGGGCAATTGCCCAACCAGAAATGATCGGGCAAAGGAGGAAAGAACTCGCCCTGTCCGCTGGAGCCGCGCCTGGCTCAAGAGAGTCGAGCTGCGCCCCGGATGAATAGAATCACCTGCTTCGCTCGAGTCTCACTTGCCTCGTTGATAAGGAGGCCCAGTTGAGAGCAGACCTGAGGGCCAGATCTCTGACCACTCCGCCTCCTTCCTGGAGGGAGCTGCTATCAGCCAGTCGCGCCAGGTAAGGGTACACCCGACCTCGGCGCCAGAGGAATGCTGTCACCACTGACATGCATTTGGTGAAGACCCTGGGAGCTGGAGACAAGCCAAGGGCATGGCTTGAACTCGAGAGGGATCCTTCCGCCGAAGCGTAAGGAATCTCTGGTGAGACGGACGGATAGGGACGTGAAAAACGCGCCCTGCAAGTCCAGAGAGCAGAACCACACGCTGCTCCAAGGATGGTATTATCTGAGCCAGAGTGACCATCCTGAAGGTTCGAGACCTTAGAACTTGTTTAGGCCGTGTAGGTTTGAATGGGGCGCCAGCCCCGTCTGCTTCGAACCAGGAAGTACCTGGACACAAACCCTGGGTCTGAAGGAGGGTCCACCACCTTCTTACCACCTCCTTCTGGAGGAGGAGATGGCGTCGGCTCGGCGAGCCGCCAGTGAGGCTGGGATCCCGGCCTCGAGGCGACGGCTCTGAAGGGTGGTGCCTGCCGAATTCCAGAGGCAGGCTCTTCCCACCACCTCAAGACCCACCTGTCCGTGGTAACAGCGGACCAGGCGGAACGGAAGTGCTGGAGCTGCTCTCCAATGGGGACCTAGGGGTAAGGACGGGATGGGGCGACACCCTCAGCCCGTCACTGGGCAGGCTTGGAGGAGGGACCGCCGAGGGACCTCCTGGCCCTTTCCTCCCTGCCTCCTGTTAGAGGAAGCCGCGGCTTGGGTTTGGGATGCCAAGGTCGAGCCTGCTGGCCCTGATCGCTGGGCTGGCGCCGGGGCACAGAAGGACTAAAGGGCTTAGGCTGTGGTTTGGCTTTGTCCTTCTGAGCGGAAGAGACCGAGTCCAAGGTGGCATTGGACTCTCGATCCTCTGCAGGTGACCTTCCACCCAGGGTCAAGAGGTCAGTCCTAAAAGGGAACATCCGCCAACTTGTGCTGGGTATCCGTAAAGGTGGATATCCTCAGCTGCTCCGCGACGATAGCCACTGCGGCCGCCACCGATCTGGCACATGAGTCCCCTATATCCAAAGCAGTCTGGAGCTGCTGTTTGGCCACTGCCCTGCCCTGGTCCCGCACCTGCTTAACCGTAGCCTGCAGATCGGCGGGAAGATGAGGGATGACCTCATCCAGAGAGCCCAACAGGGCATGAGAAAAATGTGCCATGAGGACGGCCGAACTGGCCTGACGAAGGCCGAGAGAGGACGCAGCATAGACTTTTCGCCCGACATAGTCCAATTCCTGACTCTGTCAGGAGGTTTGTCCACATCCCTGGCGCTTCGGGCGCTACTGAAAACGCTTGTCGGTAACCAACCCTCAGCAGAGGGGTGTTCCAAAACCGACAAGGAACCGGGACCGCATACTTCCTGGCCATCCTGGCCTAGGCGAGGGCAGGAAGCAGGGCGCTGCCAAAGCTCCAGTGCCGACCCACTATGGCCTCGCCACCGGAAAGGCCTCCGCCTGAGATCCCTCGGTCCAGAATCTCCGGAGGGGATACCTGGCCTGCTTGGAACAGGTTCGAGCTCCATCCCGTAGACTCGAGATGAGCCAAGCAGTCCTAGGAAGGACGACGGGCTATCGCCCATTGACTGACCTCCTGAAGACTCCAAGTCCAGTCGCTTGAGAAAAAGGAGGAATCAACTTCGACCTGGAAGAGTCCTCAAGAGCTGCCTCTGGCCTGAGCCACCCTTCACCTGCCGAGGTCGGTCGGGAGTGAGGGTAACTGACAGCCGATGGTAGACCCTTAGCCGACCGAGAATCCTTGGTCGGAGCCCCAATTGGTGGCTGTGGGCGGAGGTTCCACCGAATCGGTGGAGTAGCTGGTTTTGGCCGAACAACCGGCCTGGTATAGGCCTCGGATAAGTCGAGGGGTTGTGTCGGTTGCCCGTGACAGTCATTTAATGGCCGGGAAGGCGACGGGTCGGCTTATTCCCGGCCAGGAGGAGCTGTTAACATAAGGTCCTCGTGACTGGCCGACGTAATTGACGCCGAAGCCTCCCCTCATCCGAGGAGGAGGACGAGGACGAGCGGCGACGCCGCTTACCGCGGTGCCGAGACCGAGACCGCCTATGACGGTGGGATCGGCTGGACCGCGAAGAGGTCCGAGACCGAGACCGAGAGTCCCGGAATTTCCGAGGTCGGTGCGGGGAGGTGTCGGCCGGAACCGGCACTCCCTTCGGCTCGGATGGTCCATCCGAGGGCTCCGGAACCGGAGGCACAGGCGAGCCCACGGGATCTCAACTCCTCCCGGGGAACCGGGAGAGGGAATCTCGGCTGCTAAAGGCGACAGCCTCGTCAATGGGTCGAGAAAATCTCGACTTCATCGGTGGAGTCTCGTCAACTGACCTGACGGGACACCGTGAGGCCAGTGGTCAAGCCGAGCGGTCGATCAAGCCGAGCGTCGACGCCCGGGAGAGGGACCTTTCCGCTCCCAAGAGCGCCGACGGAGGGATTTACCCCTGTCCTCTTTTGGACCGAGAATAAGGTCCAGCAGACGAGGCCCTTCTCCTTAGTGGAGAGGGACAGACAAAGCTCCTTAAAAGAAGCCGTGTAGGAAGAACCCAGAGAGCGGGATAAATGCGCTGCCGAGGAAGATACGGCCTGCGCCGCCTCTCTCGAGGCGCATCCATCGAGCTGATCCGCCGAAACCGGCCAGATATCGCCAACCGGCCTCCTTGACTTCACCGGAGGGAACGCTCGGACGGCCCAGTTGCAATCGGCAGCACGGTCTTCGAGGACGAGGGCCGAGAAAGATGAGCACAGGCGCAAGCCTGCGGGTCGTGCTCAAGGCCTAAGCAGTAGACACACGTGGAGTGTGGATCCGTCCAGACATCTTCTGCCCGCATGGGCATCTCCGAACTGGGAGTCGATTTGTCCATCGCAGTCCTGAGGGATAGAAGACTCAAAGTCTTTTGCAAAATTTATTTTAAATCCGCAAACGGAGAAATAGGAACCAGTCACAAACGCAGAGCGTTAAGGAGGGAACCTGAGCTTCCAAGCGGTAAGGAAGATCTGGCGTCATGGGGCGGAGCCGAGAGTTATACCACCCGGGTGGGTGGGAGGAGCAAGCTTGAAGACCTTCCGGCAAGATTTAAAGCGGCAAGGATACCTGCCAATGAGTGTGGATGAACAACATATCCATGTCCCTAGAATATGCAATTTATCCTCGCGTAGGAGGAGGAAGGACAATAACTCATGAGTGATAGAGCCTCGAATGACATATTAAAGTCCTCCCCACTCACATGTGCTGGTAAACTGCCTATTTTGAGTCAGGCTATTGGATATTCAAGATATACAACAGTAGTTTACAAGTTATAGCTTTTTTTTTTTTTTGCGTTATCTATTTACCTCCCCTGAGACCCCCACCTACCTCTCCTTCAGGCCAAATGCCACAAGGACGCTCACCTCTCTAGTCTCTGCCACTGATTCCAACCCCACATCGCAGCCACCTCAGGGTAACCTGACGTAACTCTGCATCAGGTGGGTCCTCCTCTTCGGAGGAGAAATGGCCTAACAGCCTAGGCATTGGCCCTGGGTGCTGCTGCGGCCTGGTCAGCTGTCGCGGAGCTCGAGGAGGCACTGGTCTGGCGTCCGTCATCCGGTAGGAGGAGATGCCATTTTCTAGTTTTTCCTCCAATTCCCCTACATGTGCCACAACTGAGCTTCCCCTGGTCTCCACCGGGGGCCGCTACAGAGAGATACCATTCCCCAACCCACCCCAGGACAGGACAGCAGTCCTCTGGATGCTCAATCCTTCTCCTTCCCCTGCCGACCCTCCGGCGCCCGAGTTTGTTCCCGAATCCGGGTCGTCGGTGTGGTGTGAGGTAAGGTGCCAGCGCCTCAACCCTCTGCACCACCGGGCCGGCAAAAGTTATAGCTTTAAAGTTGCAATTTGTTTGAAGATTTTGCTGTTTTTCTTTGATTTTAACAGCTGGCTTCAGTGTTGCACTCGGCATTGTGATGTCATCAGTATTGTGAAAGCTGCTCTCCGATTAGTTCGGTATTTATCTATCTAAACATTTATCTAGCCATCCATCCAGCCATCCACCCAATGGCACTAAAATAATGAATGGGAAACGCTGCATCAGATTTGTAAGGAGGTATGTATAGCTGAAAGAGACACAGGCATTGAGAAATAAATAGTTACAACATAATCTACTGAACTTGGCAGGGGAAAATAGTGTTCTTTCCTTCTGATCTGAGCAAGTAGAAAGAGTAAACTGAATAAAAAGCAAGGCACATAAACACTGTTTCTGATGAGACAAACCATTAAATAAAATTAAAAAAAAAAAAAAACCTTTGTTAGGAGGAGCTACTGAAATGGAGATCCAGAACTGTTTTTTTTTTTTTTTTATCCCCAGCAACTACAATTTCAACTTCAGAACACGCACAAACACCTCAAACCCTCCCCCAAGAACTACACCCTTCCTGTACCCTTTTTTCAGTAACATCAGAAGAACTGAGATATTTCACAACATGACAAGGTACATTTTGTTTCACCCCATACAGTGGTGGGGACTGACTGGACGGAGTCATATGTCATCCCTCCTTTTCCCTATCTCATCCGTCTCTCTCAGAGTAAACACCTTTTCCTAACCCTCCCCCTCCAGCACCCTACAAAAGAGGTTATGCTTTATACTACCAGTAGAAGGGGGTACAACTGCCAGAAACGCATGCATTCGCAGCAAGCTCTGGCTGAGGCAACATCAGTGGGAGCGGAGGAGGGCAGGGACTTGGCACTCGCACAAAAGAGTTGTGGGATCTCGCCATGCACGTCAAGCTCTGAATCTAGAGTTACTGTTCCCATGACTCCAGCACAACAAATGGCTCAAGGTCTACAGTATAAAGAACTTTCCTGGTAAAATCATTTCACTAAATAAATGAATGCCCCCCTCCCCCCAGCCTGTATACTGAACTGACTGGATAAGTTAACCGAGTACCTCTGGGCAGGCAGCTTTCTCTTACAGGCTCCATTCACTTGTGAAACAGCCTCCCCGCCTGTGGTCCTCCTCTTCCCAGCAGGCATTAAATACAGAATAATGGCTAGGTGGGTGTGCATTATGATTTTTTTTTTTTTTTTAAAAACACACCTTAGGTGAGTGATGAGTCATAAACCTTGAGACCGAAGCTTGAGAGGTTTATGAGCTCATCACTCACCGAGTGTGTTAAAAAAAAAAAAAAATCACGAACACGCACCTGCCTAGACTTTATTTTTTATAATTACTGGTGCAAAGGCTTACTTCCTGAGACAATCTGTTTCATTTCTGCAGCTCCTTAGTCTGTCCTTCATTCAGAGAGAGCGAGAGACTCGGCAGGTCCCTCAGTGAAGCGTGACCGAGCGGTGTTCCTTTCAGTAAATAATATTCCCCACTACATACAGAAATAGCAGTGCTTTGTTTACAAATCATGTCAGTTGTAGGAGTTAAGCTCATTTTCTTATTTTTGAGTTAGAGAAGCCGTTGAGTGTAGACTGAGGAGAGTGAGTGACTCGGCGGCTTCAAAAGACTGGATTCAAGCGTGAGCGAGTGTTGTTAGCGCTTACGCTTGAATGTCGTCTTCTGAAGCCGCAGAGTCACTCGCTCTCCTCAGTCTACACTTGGCAGCTTCTCAAACTCAAAAATAAGAAAAATGAGGTCAACTCCTAGAACATACAGGATTTTTAAACAAAGCACTGCTATTTGTGTACATTTTGGGGAACATTATTTACCGAAATGAACACCGCTTGGTCACGCTACCCTTGTAGACGCTCGAGGAACGTGCAAGTGAGTTCTTTTCAGAACGCCATAGTAACCCGTTCGCGGGTTATTACAGCATTTGACAGTGACGGTAATCCAGCTGATAAATTGGGTCACCAGTAATCATTAACTGATTCAGCTGCTGACTAGCCCCAATTTTTCAGGTGCCCTTCTGCGGGCACTCAAGAGTGCCACAAAAAAAATGGCTACAACCACAGAGCAGTAAATATACACACACACACACACACAAAACAGAAATGACTTAGAAATACATGTGCAAACTGGGAACAGTCCCTATAAACAGCTTTAGACGACGTGCATTTTTTTTCGGCGAAAGCTTAAAGGTGTCCACAGATGGAGTAATACAAAGCCTCTGCGGCAGCTCATCCCAAAGTGGCAGTACAGGTACACCAAAGGCCCATCCTATCTTCCATGCGCCGCAAGGGCGATGGCTGAATAAGCCAGCCCTTTACTGGAGGGCCTCAAGGGCTGGGACAGAGCACAGCGCACTAAAAGATCCCTCAAATAAGGTGGACACTGCCCACATTTGCCTTAAAAAGCAAAACCAACAACTTACATTCGGTTTTAGCCCGTACTGGTTGTGACACTTGGCCAACTGGTTATGATTATTGTATGATATTTGTAAAATAAAAATATAGTATGGGATTGTCTCACATAAGATAGCCTGTGCTTCCATGGGTGCCCCCCCCAACCCCAGGTTTCAGTGAAGCTACAGGATATGTAAACTGACCAGAGGATGTGTGAAACTGACCAGTAAAGGGGAAACCTAGAGTTTCCTGTCTGTTCTTAATTAAGGCTCTGGCCATCTGCCAGAGGATAAGCCTAATACACTTTTATGATTTCCTAGAGGAACCCATTGATAACAGCAATGTGTTAAAACGTTGTAAACCCCTTTGATCTCCTTGGGAAAACAGGAACCAGCCACCAGTTCAAAGGAAAGGCTTGATTAAAGACCGTCATAATTTAGGAAATGTCTTTTTCTTTTGAAGTCACATTATTTAAAATATTTCCTGAGAGGAAATCATTTTTTATAATTTTATATTCTAAAAGGAGGAGCTAGATGACTCACAGAAGGAGTGTGGAGACAGAGTTTAAAGTGACACTTGTGTCTGAAATGTTGTTATATCATTGTGGGACTCCAGAGACACACTTTAAATGCACTTCCAGAGGTAATACCTTAGATAGCAAAACTGTAAATGTATTGTGGTAGGAGTTTTGTTTTGTAATCTTCCCTTGTTCTTTTATGCGATTGTGAGCTCTTTGATAGATTGTTCTGTGTTTACATTTTTCATATTTTTATCATCTTTTAGTAAAGAATCTTTTTTTCAAGATACTGCCTGGGTGTGTCTTCCAAGTTCTTTTTGCATGTGATGTATACGTGGTTAAGTCTGACAGCTGTTTTGAAAGGCTTGATGGTGTTACTAAACTGGGAAAGGTAAGAATATACTTGAAGTCTCTTACAGAGTTTTAAAGTAAAGTTGCAAGATTACATACCGGGCTTCACAGCCCAAACCCCTGGGGCAGCGATAGCCCTTCTGTGCCAAGAGTGAAAATTTTAATATGCTCTGTAAGGTTTTGGAAGGGATCGTAACTCTGGCTGAGCTGCCAGCCAGCTGATCCCTTCCCACTTCTTAGTCTGCCTCTCCCACCGCGCCTCCATCGTGACGCTTAGCCAGGAGAGTGGGACGCTGCAATACAAGTATATGGGGCTACTTTTCTCAACGATTTTGCACACTTTAGACTGCATAGTAGGAAAAATGAAAGCCACCGCTCGACTAATAGGAACCTTATTAGTGCACCGGGGGTCACTAACATAGTGGGCCTACCCACTTAGCCCACCCCAGGACAGGAGAGGAGAGGAGAGCAGTCCTCCGGACGCTCAATCCTCTCCTCCCCTGCCAGCCCCCGGTGACCTGAGTCAGTTCCCAAACCCGGGCTGCCGGCGTGGTTCGAGGTGTGGCGTCCAGCTCCTCAACCCTCTGCGCCGCCGAGCCGGCCACCTCCAACCTGTTAGTAGTTTAATCTTAATGGCAGTAATGCCAGTCTCAGACTACCTGCCTATAAACCCAGTCTCGATCCCATTTGGCACCTGCAGCCACTGGCTTTTTTGCCTGATAATACCATGCAGCTGGGATATCTTCTGATGATATACAGTCCTGTGAAATTTTTGGTTTTTACATTTTGGCTGGTTAAAACAACCCTTCGGGCCAGTCAACTAGCATCTCTTGACTGTCTCCTGTACAGCAGTCACAGTTGATAGAAACGGATTACCTTTTTTGTCTCCATCCCTTCTGCTTCCTCTGTCAACACATGGTGTCAGGACTACTAGTAATGCATGGCGCTGCCAATGTTGTGCCTGTGTAGCAAGTATATTTTAAATGTACAGGCTGGGAAATAAATTCCTAAATGAGAAAGTAGGAGTAAGTCATGTAGAAATGGTAGTAAAATACTCCTTTACTCCCCTATCTGTATGCTGCAGCACTTCAAACTGCTAGAGGCACCTGGATCCTTTGGTACCGACCTCTGCGATGCACCAGTATACAATACATCACACTGCACACTTGCAAATTTATTGCACTATAATTATGTGTAACCACCAGGATCCTTGTGGGTTCCTAATGTAAGACTCGTAATTCCACACCACAAATGGTTAACTCCTGAACTGGCAGTCTGAGTAACTGCAGCAACATAAGCCACAACTCAGTCTGTCAGTGACAGTGACAGCTGGGGAGAGGGCACTGAGCTGTCAACATCTCTCAGTTCCTGCTGCAGCTCTGGTTTTCGAGAAGGAAACACCAGCAAATAAGAATTTTGTGGCAGTGGCTCTTTGTACAGGAGTCCAAGATGGGGCACAGCCTGCCCAGAGACTTTCTGCCCTTGATGACAGAGGGCTTTGCTGTAAGGAGAAGAGACTTTACTCACCCTGTTTAAGAAGCTGTGGAGGGTTTGATCGGTGTCCTGCCTGCCAGAAGGACGGGACATTTCATTTAGGAATTACTTTTGCTAATGTTGCATGGACTTTTAAACACCTACCTCATTTCCTCTGGGGACTTTCTGTGAGAGAGAAAAAACTGTCTGACTTGCTATCAGACTTCTGACCCACATCCCCACCCCGTAAGGGGAGGGCGACCCACATATCTAATGTTCACAGCCTCCTGATCCAACACCAAGTAGGGAGTTGGTCCGTAGGTTTCGACCTTGTAGCCGCCTGACCCCAGAAAGGCACTAGATGGACCTCAACATCAAGGGACAACTGTGGGATATGTGGCACTGAATGAGGTTTGTGAACCAATCTCCAAGTGCCCTTTAATTGAGGGTTGGACTCCCTGTGGTCCCCCTTTCAAGTGCAGAACAGTCTGTACGGAGGCAACGTTCTTTGTGGTCACGCTTTGGAGATTTTTAATGAAATCTGACTGCCAAAGGGTTTTTAAATTTAGTCTAGTGCAAGCTGTGGGCTCTCAAATATGTTACGTCAATTTCTGTAATTACTGCACCAAAGAAGCTGTCGTGAAGCCCAAACCTGAACCGTTTTCTGTGCCACCTGATATTCTTTTAAAAGTAGAAGTCTGGGATGTGTGTCCCTGTAGATATTCAACTCTGTCCCTATTGGGGACCAGTACCAACAAAATTAACTTTAAGCACTCTATTTATTTATTTATTTTTTAATCTAGTTTTGTTTTCCAATCTCATGCAGCTGCCTCCTTCTGTCTTGGTCCCCCATCATCCAAGACAAGATGTCCCCCACACATTTCCCCCCATGGTGGGGTCAGAGGGGGAGGTCCCCATCCTTCCACCCAAAACATAATTCAGATTCTCCCTTCCCCCCAGGCCCTGTAGTTGGTGCGGGGGCTGTGGTGCCAGGACATCACCCTGCAGCTGCTGCGGGTATTTCCTTGTTCTGTCCCTCTGACATCACCCACCCACCCCCACCCTCGGCGTCAGGCCATGTCCCAACAGACCTTGCATGCTATAGCGGGCTTTTGAAGAACACACAAGCTCCCAGGCCCACTGCAGGAGTCATTAGAATGGCGGAACACAATGCCATCCTACCTTGGCTTCATGGGCTCGCTCAAATATGGGTCGCACGACGGGGGCCATCGGGTGGCCCCAAGCACGCTAAATCTTGATTACCACTCTACCTGAAGGCTAACCAACTGATTTTTGGGGTACAAATAAATTTGATTCAAGTTTTAAGACGTCACCCCTCAGTGTGGTGTGGACATTTGGTTTGTGTAAAAAAATGTTCTGCCGCCGCCCAGCTGTTGGATTTCCGATGCAATGCCGCAACCCAGGCTTGGGAGTGGACTCGGGAAGCAGTGGAGGGTCAGCCGGGGAGCTGAAGCATCCCACGCAAAGCTCACTCTTATCCAGGGGGGAGGCGCGGCCCATTATCTTATCTGTACCTGAGCAGAGGCTCGAGGTACTGCAAGCCCTACAGGGGAAGGGTGGCCAGACTACACAGTGGACGTCGGCGAACTGCACCAGGACATCAGGGCTGACACTGTATAGACGGGGAGAAAATGAGGAAATGCCTGCCAGTGCCAGGAAGACAAGCTGCCCAGAGCGTGCCTCCGATGTGCCCCCACTCACCCAGCCACCTCCGGACTGATGCCAAGATAGTAGCACAGGGTGTCGTGCCCCACCTGGGGGGGGGGGTTAATCCGAAGCTCCATGGGGCCTGGAGGTAGGTGTGGGTAGAGTGTGAGGCAGGAGGATGACTCCTTGGTAGCCACGCAGGGTCGGGGCTGGCAGGACGGAGGGGAGGAATAAACTGCAATTTCAAAAAAAAAAAAAAAAAAAAATGCTCTGCCACCAAGTTTTGCTTTATCGTCCCTTGCCAGCGACCCTAGCATGATGCCACTATGGGACGTCACCCCAGATATAGAGATCAAGTAAGTGCACACTGTATAAAATTGATGCAATGCAGTCCTCCCAGCAAACGAGCTGTTGCAGTTTGTCCTAGACCTGGGAGGGGGCTTACATATGGACAAAGCTTTACTACACAGAGATAACTGCGGTTTCATTAATGGGCATTATTTTTCATCCACAGATAACCGAGGTTTTACTCTCGGTTACAACCTCCTGTTTATATTTTCGGTTACAACACGGGAGATTGTAATCACTGCCTGTACTCAAACAAGATCTACACAGCTCATTGGCTAGCGGGACGATCATCGCTCCAAACATGGTGGCCCCATTCCTTGCTAACCAAGTTTCCATGGGAACTTATCCCTTATGTTTTACTTCATACCAAGTAAGTTTATATATATATATATATATATATTTTTTTAATAAAACAATTTTTTTTTTTTTTTATCTGGTTGATCCTGCCTTCAAAGAGTAAAAAATGCATCTGGTTGATCCTGCCATACTTACATCTTGAGTGGGGCTTTGCAGCTACATTCCTGACTGACCGTGACTGACGAATCAGTGAACGAGTGAGAAATGTGTGTGAGTGAGAGAGAGAGAGAGAGAGACAGACGGGCTAAAGAAAAAAAATGACCATTAATTAAATAAAATAACATATGGGTGAGTGTGTGTGAAACCAGAATTTTATGCACGCCCTCTGTGTGGGATGCTTTTATATGTAGCATCCCACACCTTGAGTGTGTGTAAAATTCTGGTTACACACACTAACCCATATATTATTCTATATGTAAATCAACCAAGCGAGACAGCAGAGAGCTGTCAATAACAGATGTGCAGTATGAGTGCGCCATGTTTAAAACCACCAGTTGATACCCACTGACGCAGTATGTAAAGGACCCCTCCAGACCAAGTGATACTTGAGGATCATACCAGATTTCTGGCCTCGCAGATACTAACATACTAAAATGCCAGCAGAATAGGCCTAACGGTCTTTTGTGTCTGCTCGTTTGGTCAGCCCCCACCCTGGGTGCTGACCTTGCTGTCCCCCTTGCCTTCTCTGGCTTCTCCCTTCCCAGTTCCGGATATTCTTGCTGGATTGGATTTTGCTTCCAGAACCCTTCCCCTGTACCTGTCCCACCCCCTCCTGAACCCCTCCACTGTCTCTGCCTCCACCAGCCCCCTAGGCAGTGCATTCCATGGCTCCACCACCCTCTCAGTGAAGTAGCACCTCCTCCTTTCTCCCCTGAATCTTCCCCCCTCCAGCTTCCACCCATGCCCTCTAGTGGCCCTTCCTTCAAGCACCCTGACTGTTCCTCCCCATTTACCCTCTTCACGCACTTGAAGACCTCTATCATGTCCCCCGGTCCCTCTCTCTTCCAATGTGTACATATTTAGCTCTTCGAGCCTCCTCATAGGTCCTGTCCCCAAGCCCCAAATCATTTTGGTTGCCCTCCTCTGGACCCTCTCCAGGAGGTTAATGTCCCGCTTTAAGTGTGGCCTCCAAAACTGCACGCAGTACTCCAGGTGCGGCCTCACCAAGCAGTTATACAGAGGAGTATCACTTCCTCCTTCTGGAGGTGATCCCTAGCGATGCATCCCAGCATCCTGTTGGCCTTGGCTGCTGCCTCCTACAAGTCTCAGAGTTGTTCATCTTGACATCCACCACCACCCCCAGGTCCCTCTCAGCCATAGAGACTTGTAGCATTCCCCCCCCCCCCGGTGTACACTTGGCCTGGGTTTCTGGCCCCCAGGTGGAGTACCTTGCATTTCCCTGCATTGAACCTCAGCTTCCACTTTCTAGACCATCTAGACCAGATAGGGTTCATGATCTGGGTGCCGGATGCTATGTGGTAAAACAATGTGGGACAGAGTGCTCGCAGACTGTAATAAAGTAGCACCGATCAGTTTCCTGCCCTACCTCTACAGAAGAATCGGCAATTATAATTCTAAATCACGAAAGTGATTTCAACCAATCAGCACACAGAGCCAAAGTACCTCATATTCTATGTACAGTGCACTCTTGTGCACGAGTGTTAGAAGGGAGTGCTTGTCAGCACTGGGGGGGGGGCAGGATGGCAACCTAAAATAAAAATAAAAACTCTGAACGTACTACAAAAAATCACTCTAGTTAAACTAGAGCGAGTCATAATAAGCCAACTGGGCCTCCGAGAGGTGTCTCTTGTGGTATAAGAAACACCTCTTGTGAGGTTTAGGAGAGAGGACCGCGAAACTGAGCAGTTCTGTCTGCTCAAACTTCGCAAGAAGTCTCTCATACCATAAGAGACATCCTTCGGAGGCCCTATTAACTTATAAGGAAGCACTGGTCAATGTTGAACAGGTTTGATTGCATGCTGTAAATATTTTGGGCGAGATGAGGGAAAGATTTGCTGCAATCTAGAAGGTGCTGTCCTTCAGCCAAAATAACAGAGATCTCTTCCACTAAACTGTTGTCTGTCGTGTAAGTTATATTTTTTATAACAAAAAGGAAAAAAAGTACAGACTCTATCCACTGAGGTGTTCCAAGGGCATCTGGTTAGCAGCAAGTTGCAAAACTTACAAATACTTGGAAAAACAATCCATGGCAGGATACTGTGAAAGACTCCTCACACATTTTAGCACAAGGAGGGACTGGCGTTTTGTAAATCAGGAGGTACAATGTTTCACTACACTGCAAAAGCAAAGATACCTCTACCATGTCGCTTAGAGGGGTGGGTTCCCCTGTGTCCGGGCCACTATTCCCGCCCTCTAATGTAAATCCATATGGTAGTGCGTTCAAATGCATGTATGGCCACTATGTTTCTCAGCATACTGTTCACCAATTGTCTTTTCCAACAGCTATCTCAACAATGCCTGGACTGCCCAGCACAGTCAGCCAGCCATCCAGCAATTCTTCTAACTGCCCCGATATTATATATATTATTAATATGAGCACCTTAATTGTTCCTAATGATTGGAGAGAATAGTCTAGATGGGTAAATGGTAGTTTGGATACTCCCTGCATCGTAAAAACCCAGATAGAATCTAATCAAGGAACAGAAAAATCTGCAACAAAGTTGCAGTGACTAGTTACCCCCCAGATTTGCATCTGGAACCCCGTTTCCCAATCAGATTCTTACTGCACCCCACCCCTTCTGCTGCACATAAATCCTAATGTTGTTGTGCTATATGTACCCAATATATGGGCTTGTTCCAGGGTCTTACTGGTGCTACGAGCTGAAAAGCCTGGTTCAATCTGCACCCTTAACACCAGCTTTAAAAGGCAGATTTAAAAAATTATGCATCATCTAACCCCAAGGGTAAGCAAATCGAGAGTACTGAGGTAAAGCCAGGGGGCCAGATTACTGCACTGCTAATGGAAACTCAGAGTCCAGCTGAGTTTTTTGATTGGTCAGGATGTAATCAAGAGATCAGGATACTGACTGTTTTAGGCAGGGTTTCAGCCGGACATCAGCACAGTGATAATATCAGTCTGTCAGGCAAGCACAGTATGTATAAATGTAAAATATTATCACACTGTGATAATATTCCTGGTTAAAAAAAAAGTGTGATTTTCTACCAGCATTTCCATCACTGTATGCAAGATACAGGGATGTATCCACTACTTATTTGTCTCACCTGTTGAGGATTATTGCCTACTTATGCAATGGGGGATTGTCAAATAACAGCAATATTTTTGGGTGGTCAGACCTACAGTAAGAATATTGCGTTTACTGGTGATGACCCGGCTGCATTACCTGCTGCAAGAGACACTCCTCAAAGATCTACTGTTATGGTAAGGACTTGCATAACTACTTTCTTGATTCATTGCTGTGGATCTTGGAAGGGCTCTAGGGAAATGTACATCCTGCTCTTCAAAGAGTAGCTCTGCACTTTAGCATGTGCTTTCTAAGGATGTGTAAACGCCTTATCCTGGATACTGGGGCTGAATATTTTATACGGCCCCCAAATATTCTAGTATTCTCTATTCAGATGAAATGTTTCAAAAAGAAAAGCAAAAGAAATGGCCCCACCCCATATCCTGTAAGATATGCAACAGTCTGCCTCATGTTAGAATCCGTCCAGCCTTCCTCCTCTCCTCCAGCACTCACGGTTTTCCATTGATTAGCTATGTTTGGAAAAAATCTTCTACAGTGGGCAGCCGTCACAACCCTCCACCTCCACAGCCAGCTGCTGTCTCCCAGTGCTTATTTGTGCTAAATCAAATATGCCTCCCCCCCCCCACACACGCAAAAGCTGGCAAGTGGTGACTATGAGGAGAAAGGGGGTGGCCGGCTCGGCCTGTCCTCCTCCATGGCTGGCCGCCTTCTTCTGAACGAAAGTGTTCACATGTTTGCTTATAGTAAAACTAGTTGATCATGTGATCAGCAGGTTTTAGGATGAGCATGCACGGGCACTTCCTTTCGGAAGGAGGCGGCCAACTGTGGAGGAGGGTGGGTTGCTTCCGTTGCCTTGTTTCTCTTTATAGTTGCCAGTCACTGGCTTTTGGGTATTGAGATGGGGGAGGAGGGTGGCAGAAGGGTGCTGCCAGGGTGAGGAATGGGACACGTATTTGCTCTTAGTGCAAATTAGAGCTTGAAAGGTGGTGCCTGCCCTTGGAGGTGGGCAGGTTGTTCCGGCCACCCACTGTGGAGGATTTTTTTTTTTTGAATATAGCTGTTTAATGGAAATGTGTGGGTGCTGAAAGGGGAAGGGGGGGGTAGGATGGATTCTAATGGAGAGTGGGAGAACAGGGGTTTATATATCTTATAGGATATAGGGAGGGGCTGTTTCTTTTGTTTTTTTTTTGTCTAAATATTGCATTTCCTGAATAGGATAGGCACGAATAGTGCATTATTCATGGTATTCGGGAAATACTATTCATTACTCGCACACTCCTAGTGCTTTCATTAACATAATGTTACTTCCAACTATAGCAGTTTTCTAGAAAATACATTTTTGTTTTAATTTCATTTTCCTGTCCAGGGAACCCGTTTTGGTAACCAGTCTGAGGAGTGTCTGCAAAAAGCATCTAACAGCCCCAAGTGGCTTCATAATTTTTGTTTGACATAGTGCTTACCTTGACAACAGGCTGTGATGTGACAAACCATTATTGTGAGGTCATTTGGGACAGTCCGCCTTTTTGAAAAGCACAGTAAAATGTGTACTGTATTATGTGAGAAATGCAGTATGCCAAACAGGAGGAAGTTTAAAAAGCAAGAAACACTAAAGCTAAACACAGTGGTCATAAATATAATAGTTTTAAGCCTTTTGTTTTAGTAGAGAATTGCTCTTAAGGAAGGCAGACTTGTTTTTTCCATACAGCAGCCTGTATATCCAGGCTGGGCCCTCCCCCAACACCACCACACACACACACACACACACACACACACACACACACACACACACACACACACACACACACACACACAGAGTATGTAATGGCAGATGATGGGATTCCTGGAATACTGCAAGTCCTCCTAAGGGCAACGGCTGATAGTTCTCTTTGGCACTGAAGTTTCCAGGAAGTCGTTTATGTACTGTTTGTTCATCGCCATCAACAACAAAAATCTTTAAAGGTAGTTCCTGCAGTTCTACGAGTTACTGTGATATATACGTTCCTTCAAGCATTTCTACTGTAGAAGGTTGGCTTCTGATGTTGACATGATAAATTGCAGGTTACTAAGCATGTCTCCATCTTGTACTAATAAAACCAAGTATTGTACCAAGTATCTATTTTCAGTGTTGCGCTATTACAGCGAGCCTGAGCACTTTATAGTGTGGATTAATGTGATGTATAAAAATGTATGTCCTTCCTCGGGTAAACAGATGGCTGAGGTCTGAAATTTCTGTTGGACAGGGAGTCGGCCAGGGCTGCCCTTTAAGTCCATTATTATGCATTTTTGGTAACGGCCCCTTACTCAGGTTTATTAATCTGCATGATAACATCCCAGGACTGCAGCTTAGTGTTTATCCTCTCCACCCCTGAAATTCTTGATTATGCAGATGATGTTTCCTTATTTCTGCAGAATGCATCAGCTGAAGGGGCTCTGAAGGAAGCTTTGGTATCTTTTTCTCAAAGTTTCAGGTTCCAGTATAAACATGGAGAAAAGTTTGAGGTGTGGGCATTGAGACCCTGAGAAGCTTCACCGCACTGATTGTGGATACTGACATTTCAGGGTCTCACTTAGATGTTCTTGGTCCAAACATTTGGTGATACTGATAACGATATGGCACAAGTGAACTGAGAATCAATATTAAAGATTGCTTTGCATCAGGTTCAAGTATGGAAATCTTGGAAACTACCAAGAAAGAAGGAGTATTTTTTCATCAAATCCCTTTGTTGCCCAGTTTTCTGTATTTTGGCCCCCCACCCCAACCCCCGACAACTCTGGAAGCCAAACTATTTAATCTCTTCTTTCTGTGTTTTTTTTTTTGGTGGGTGGAAGGGGCAGTAGGTCCACTCCTATAAATACAAGAATCTTTTATTGGCCAGTAAAGCAAGGGGGAGTAGGTATGGTGAGCTCTAGTGCCTTCTTTTAGTATTTTTTTTTTTTTAATTATTATTTTAATTTTCGAAACGCTTTGAAATTTGAGCCTAAGTTATGGGCATCATTGATTTACGAATGGTTGGAACCCATTTTGGTCTCCTGGCATTATTCTAAATTGCATTTTTCCAAACAGGGTAGAAATTATTCTTCATAAATAACAATAGCTTTAACCAAGGCTAGGCAATGGGATATTTTTCCGGATCGCATCCTAACCCTCCGTGGGACAGAATTGTGTGAGAATGTGACACATCGCAATCTCTGCCGTTTCCAGGTTGTCCAGCTGATAACACAGACATGACAATGGCACAATTACACAATCCTAGGATACCCGCTTATAGGCAGGACATCCTTTGGCTTTTTGCATATGGGTGCCTTGGGGTGCGAGGTTCAATGGAGCCTAAGAGCATAGAAGACAGATACTGTCTACACTCAAGAGTGCTACCAGGTTATTGAAACACAGGAACACTAATTTAGGGATTGTCCTCTTGTTGTGGGCTTTTGGAAATACTTAATGGAGACATGGAACTGGAAATTTATGGAGGAAGTTCATTATGACTGCTTGATACATGGCTTTCTACTGGCTTCCTGGAGACCTCAAAACCCTAAAAGTGCTACTATATTGTTTGCAATTTTATATATGGCAAGCGAGACATGCTCTAGCCAGACAGCAAAAATAGGTGACCTATTTTGAAATTCATACGTTTATCAAAAATGCATTATGTACCGTTTGTCAGAAAGATGAAAAAAATCTTTAAGGTGCCCCAGGTGACTGCCTCATGGAAGCATTTTCCTGCTGTCGTTTTTGTATAGGCCCAGATCTTTTTCTCTGTGTGTGTGTGTGTGTGTGTGTGTGTGTGTGTGTGTGTGTGTTTTGGTGACCATGTTTCGGCCTATTTGAATAGTACAATTTACTATACTTCTTAATTGTCATTTTGTTACTGTAAAAATTTGCTTCGTTTCTCTATTTGCCTTTGATATAGTGTTTTTGTCTCTGTAAATAGTTTGTTTTATGCAAATAAAAAAAAAAAATTACCCTACTCTTTTCAAGAACTGCCATGGGATCTTTAATGTCCAATTGAACAACCACCACAACGGGCAGGCAGGGCCTTGGCTTAATGTCGTGATTCTATTTAAAGCTGCTGTATTTCAGAAGATTTTTGTGCCTGAGGTTACAGCCTCTGACACGGTATAAGATGCGTTGTGCCTTTTGTGTCAGTGGCTCCGTAGGTTGCATGCTCAGCTCAAAGCCTGGAAGACTGGGAGATCTTGGGCTCTAGTCCCACATCAGGAATTTGGGCTAATATACAATGTTTACACTGTGGTGCAATACGATGATGGTATTGTGCAGCTTGAAGTGCCACCAGGGTAAAGGTGGACATGGCCACGGGGCGAGACGGACTGCACCCGAGAGCGATCAGGGAGCTGAGAGAAGAGTTGGCTCCCCCACTGGCAAGACTGTTCAACCTGTCTTTGGACACCAGGAGGGTGCCGGTCAACTGGAAGAGGACAATGTTGTGCTGACCCACAAGGGGGGGAGCAGAGCGATGGAGAACTACTGCCTGGTCAGCCTCACTGCAGTGGTGGGGAAGGTCATGGAGACACTCATCAGGGAAACGGTAACAGAGTACCTGGAGGTGAAGGGGCCACTGGACAACAACCAGCATGGGTTCAGTAGAGGGACGTCATGCCAGACTAACTTATTTGAATTCTCTGAATGGGTGACACAGGTAATAGATCAGGGGGTGCAATGGACGTGGTCTATCTGGACTTCAGCAAGGCCTTCGACACCATACCACACAGAAGGCTGGTCAACAAGCTTGAAAGTATGGGGTTGGGGGAAAAAATTACTAGATGGGTAGAAAACTGGCTGGAGAATAGAAGCCAGAGTGTGGTAGTAAATGGGGAGCACTCAAGGTAAGGGTAGGTAACGAGTGGCGTACCCCAGGGGTCGCTACTGGGGCCACTGCTATTCAATATCTATGTATGTGACATAGCGGATGGACTGAAGGGATGTGTGGCCCTCTTTGTGGATGATACGAAAATCTGCAACAGGGTTGGCCCTGAAGTGGGGGTTGAAGACATGAGACAGGACCTGAAGATGCTGGAGGGGTGAACCGAGACCTGGCATCTAAAATTTAACATCTCGGGGGCAGTGTTACAGAACAGGAAAGGGATCTAGGGTAGCAGCCTCCAGTGATCTCAAGGATGTTGGCAAGTATAGGCAGGGGAATCACTAGCAGGAGGAGGGAAGTCCTGGTGACCCTGTGTCAAGCCATGGTGAGACCACACCTTGAGTATGGAGTTCAGTTTTGGAGGTCTTACTTGCGCAAAGACATTGACGCAATTGAAAGGATTCAGAGAAGAGCAACCAAGATGGTGCAAGGGATGAAGGACATACCATATGAACAGAGATGCATGGAGTTGGGGCTCTACACATTGGAGACCAGAAGGGAGAGAGGGGACATGATAGAGACCTTCAGATATGTCAAAGGGATAAACAAAGTGGACCCGGGGCGATTACTCCACATGAGGGAGGGCAACATTACAAGGGGGCATGGCCTGAGACTTCGGGGTACTTCAGAGGTAACACAAGAGGGCGATTCTTCATTGAGAGGGTGGTGGATGCCTGGAATGGGCTTCCAGAGGAGGTTGTGGGGGCTGAGACCATTGTGGGCTGCAAGAGGGCATGGGACAGGCATAAGGAGTTACAAGGGAGTGGGGGGGGGTGCTCAAGATTAGCAGGGGGAAAGGTGCAGACTTGATGGGCCAAGGGGCCCTTTTCTGCCATCAAGTTCTATGATTCTATCCTCACTGTAGGTCATACAGAGGCACTATCTGCACTTGTCCACAGCTCCTCTCAAAGGTTTTGACTGGTGGGAGCTAGCAGCACAATCAGTGTCCCACTTACACTTTCTCCCCAAATCTCTTTTCACCAACAGATACAGCCCTTGAGGAAGTCATTCACAAAAAACAAACAGAACACTTCAACCCCCAAGCAGCATGCCACATCAGAGATTCACAGTGTTTTTTTGTTTTAAATCCCGTCTGCACATTTTAGCTAGTCTACTTCACCATCAACTCCCCAGTCCTCAGCAACAGACATTCTCTGGACACTTCCCCAACCTCACCCTGACACAACAGTATCACATGTTACAGACAACAAAAAAGTGTTTATATTTTTTTTTTAAATCCCTGCACATTCTACATAACACACTCAACCACAACCTGCACCTTACCGGCACTGACACCACACTGCACTATAAACTAGATGGATTTCACTTGCGGGCCAGCTCCATTCAAGAACCTCCTCAGTGTGAAACTGGCATTCACACAGACAGGTCTCGTTCCCCCGCCCCTTCAAAAAAACAACACCTTGGTAACTCTCTCACCTTGCCCAAAACGCTGCAGTCAAAACCGCCCTCCCTTCTCACCTACAACTTCCACTCCCTTTCTCTCACCAGCTTGCAGTGATTCTGACAACCAGCAACATCCTTCTCTGCTCGTCAAAGTGGCTAGCAATGTCCTTCTTTGCACTATCACGGGGCGGATGACAACCAAATCAGGATCAACCAGATAACTAACATTTTAAACAAAACTAAAACAAAAGTACTGAGCTGAAACCTCGCTCCATCGCTAAATGGGAGCTACCGCCGCCATCTTAACAAAACTACTCCACCCGCCCACAGAAGCCCATCGACCAATAAAATGACACGCTAAAAGCAGCCGCACGTAGAAACCCTAGCTACCATGCTAGTGTCTCTACCTACCTACCTAGCAGTGCAGCGCCATGAAACAGTGTAGGGAGAAAGAATTAAAAAGAAATATTAAAAAAAAAAAAATACATTAAAACAAAACACATAAAAACACCACTGCATAAATCAAATATGCAATGGTCTACTGAAATATTTCCTCAGTTTGGATTTGAAACCTCACTCGTGGTTCTGCCACTGCGGGAGGTCATAAGGTCAAACTGCACTGGGGAGTAGACCCATTGCATATCCCCCACACACACACACACACACATATATATATAACCCCCTTGTTCCCAGGGGTTACAAGAATCCCGTTCAGAATTTGTGGTAGGCAGGGAAGGCAGCTAGTGATTTGCCACTAAATGGATTTCACTCTGTCCCTCTGTTGCCAGTCTCAGCTGAGAGCTAGAGAGGTGATGTCACCTTAGAACTCTCGCAGCAGCATAAGCCACAGCAGTTGTTGTGAGAGGGGAATTTAGAATTCTAGAGTCTGTAGTTGGAAGCTGCAGTGTGCAGTCAGTTGTTGGCTGGAGTGTGCAGAGTGCAGTTGCAGTTCCAGTAGCAGCTCCGATAGAGAACTGCAGTGTTCCAGTTTCTCTCACCCTGGTGGAACGCAGCATTTTCCAGCTTTTGTGAAGTGGGGGAAACTGTCTCCAGGAATTTCCTGTTCTTCATCCCAGATGGGATGGAGCAAGATGTTAGGGGCAATCCCCTGATCCTACCAGGACATTATGAAGCTGCCTTGCGTGACAACTTCTTACGAGTACTTTCGTTTTGTCTGAGTCTGCCCAGAAGTATCTGCATTTAAGGCGAATTTCTCTGACAAAGGGACCCTGTCACCCAAGACATTTAAAAGTTGACTGACCTCAGTGGAGTCCAGTATGTGACCGTCCACGTGAGCAGAACTTTTACCTTTGACACCCCTGTGGTGTTCTGTGCTGATGTTAAAGAGCAACTTTTGACCCAGTCCCACCAAGAAGCCCAAATAACCCTTACCTGCCCCTAAATCGAACTGGATTTAAATTTCTTTCATTAAGTACCCTGATTTAGGAAGGGAAGGAATTGCAATTTTGCTCTGTGGAGCTCCGTCTCGCTGATCCCTTCTACTTCCTTGTACCTCTCAACAGTGTACTCTGCCCCCAATCTACTACGTTTTGTGACATAAGAGTACAAGGAGCATGGGGCAAGCGCCCATTGCATTAGAGCATTGATTTAAAGTTTAAATTATTGTTGTAGATGGCGTTGAATATTAGGCTACCGCTAACTAACAAGGACCTTGCTAGTTAAGCTGTAGCCAGGATTTATTCCACTTGCCATCTAAACTACATAATTTAAACTTTTAAATGCTATCTATGCTGGGTGAGTAGGAGGAGTACTATTAACAGCAGAGCAGTCAGCAACACACAGCTGAGACGGCTCAGCTAGAAAAAGCTTTAACTTGGAGCAGCTACCAAGAGAAAGTTACTCTGTCTGAGTCACTGCACTTAAGCCGGGGGGGGGGGGGGTCAGGGTGTACTGTACTACTCTTACTTTTAACCGACAAGCCTCCATGTTAAAAAAGCCTTCCCTGGCCTGTCTCAAAGTCACACGCTTTTGTTTCCCACCCAGTTGCCTTCCGATTCATTGCTTTGCACATGTTTATACCTACAGTGACGCTGCACCTTATTCTGCGTTTGCCCTTCTGTGATACTATCAGCATTTAAAGTGCAGGTTGCTCTTGTAAGAACTAGTTTCCAGCGAGCCCTACCCTGTGAACAAATGACTAAATAAATAAAATTAGATAAGGGGTGTGGTGTGGGTTGTCCTTTATGGAAAACCACCAGCACCTGCCAAGGACATTCCTAGCATTCAAAGCAGCAGAGATATCACCCTGTCATATTACATTGTTGAAGTGTCTTAGATATGTTGAGGGGTTTACATACGGTGACACTGCTGTCAAACTGCTTGAAGCCATCAACCTATTAAAAAAAAAACATTCAACAATGTGTGTGCAACCGTACAGAACAAAGTATCTCCAACCCCACATCTCAGCTTTCCTATAGTTCTTAGGCAATCCTTACCTTTCCCTTTGTCCCAGTGACATGAATGATGTTCAACTGATCCAAATCTTCCACCTAATAAAAAAATAAAAATACAGGGAGTAAGAGAGAATGAAACATTCACAGATCAAAGAGAAATCATTTCCCCCTGCCCAGCCAAACCCACCTGCCACATGCATATACAAAGGAAAGCAATACGCCAGTCACATTGTACCATAACCAGTCAAGCCATCTTTTGAAAAAAAATCGCAACATAACCCCGCCACATTATTTCGATGAGTCTGTTTTTGTTTGTTTGGGTTTAAATCAGCTTTTCTTGTTCATTTCTTTAAATGCACTGTTTATGCCCCTAGTACGCCACTATCCAGCTCTCGCTCAGAGTTCCCCAAGAAGCAGTAGCTTCACCGGAACCCAGTCCCTGCAGCTGCCCATACCTGCACGTGGCTGTGGACTGCCCCCCCCCAGCGGGGAAGGGGGGACCTCTCTAACTCACAGTGACTTTGTCAGGGCTGGCAGCTGAGGCGTGCAGCTCTGTCCTCTCTGGTTCACCGAGGTCCATTGTCTAGCCAATAGTGGGGGGTTTCCATCCTGTTTCGCCCAATGAACGCATACAAGGGAGGTACAAGGTGTACGTGCATGCAAGCGTGCTGCTGCACTGAACCTTCAGCCTGCGTCCGCCCCTCCCTCAGCTCCACTGCCACCTGTGGTCACCCAGGTGGCACGACTGCAGCAAGGACAGCAACCCACCCTCCCCAGAAACCATCATCCCATTGGATGCTCAATCCTCCTCCCGCCAGCTGGCCCCCAATGACTCATGCATGCTCCTCATTTCTTGTTAAAAATTATTTTATTAATTATATTACTAGCAAAAACACCAGCATGTTACACATACCACCTTCAGGTACTGCCAAGCTGGCACAGAAATAGGCTGACAATACAGAATTCTTAGGTCCAACAGGTAATTGTAATTCCAAGATTGCAAAAATAAATAAAAGTCCAGCTGTACAGTCACAATAAAAGCCCATGTGTCTGGCGTTTGCCCAGATGAAAAGTTCATATCTTTGGCAGGAACACGGTCATGCAAACAATAAACCAAAACCTTAGAAGCAGGGTTCAGCAAATCCCATAGCCAGACGTCCCGGGCTACCAGGTGACTAGCAGGGACAAGCACGCATCAGGCAGCCGGATGTCCCATGGGCAACCAGTAAAAGTAAATGCACTACTATTTTTTCCCAACTGCCTGCCTTTTCCCCGAG
This sequence comes from Neoceratodus forsteri, assembly GCA_016271365.2. NCBI lineage: Eukaryota > Metazoa > Chordata > Ceratodontiformes > Ceratodontidae > Neoceratodus > Neoceratodus forsteri. The sequence continues at coordinate 11,756,459 of JADMNL010000022.1, read as the reverse complement.
TCTGCCACTAGGGGATGCACATCGCATGAGCGGTGAAGTGAGCGTTACAGGAGGCTGGAGTAAGAGCCGCATCCAATGAAAGACACAGCCTGATCAGCAGTGTGATCCAGTCAGGTTTAAATTGTAATGTATGATTACAGTAACAGTTATTTAAAAAAAAAAAAAAAAAAAAGATGTTCCCTCTGTGCTACTCTGATTCCCATCGCTAGCTCCTCTCACCTCCGCTTCTGCGCACTTCTTTGCCAATGTAATACTGGGGCTCAGTAGAATCGCGGGCTTCATGTGCTGGCGCCAGTGAAGAGGAAAGTTGCAACTTACAGTTCGTGTAATCAGAGAGGTGCCCGATTTGGATTCTTGGAGCCTCAGCACCAGGTAGAAGTAGCAACAGCTCGAAGACTCGGCTGTGAGATGTACCAGACGTGCATCACAGAAGATTCATGGACAGCAGGCGGGTATTGGTCCCTAAATGGCACAGGCTTCTGCTGCTACAGGAGACAAAGAATGCACGAGTGTGCCCTGCCCGTCTGTCCTACCACAACCAACGGTCAGAACACATCTGTCGCTTGAGCTCCGGAACCGGTTTCAGCAGTCAGATAAATAACCACCACTGCCATTAAAACTGAGCCCATCAACAAGCTTCTGTTATTTTCCTGGTTTTCCAACTGAACAAGTCGCGGTCAAGACTAGAGCTGGGACTAGGATTTGGGGAATAATCTTGTTGAATTGGCAGCAGAGATGTGGGACGCGGGATGGCTACAGATTGTACCCTAGAGCTGCAGCACCAAGTAGCGGGATTGGGGGGTAAATAATAAGGCCCTGTCCACACTACCCCTCTGTGACGTTAGAGTGCCCAAACCGTTACCGCAACGGTTCGCGTTTACACCTGTAATGTTACAGAAGGCATTTTTGTAACCATTGTTGAAACCACATATGAGGTGGTTTCAACAACGGTTATGAAACCGGTTATGCCTCAATAGCGTTACGGTGTAGTGTGGACGCGTGGCACGGTCCTCTAACACAGCGCAAGCTGCATTGTGGGATCGGGTGCCGCAGTACCCATTGCCCGCCCTGGCGTGGACCGGCAGCGCTTGGTCCCGTAACGGACACCGCAGTAGGAATACACTGCACCGCCCCTGGTTGTAACGGGTTTCTATCCGCTCACGGGTCTGAGCGGTGCAGTGTGGACGGGCCTAAAGTTGCTATGGGGTGTGTTGCGGGGTTAGAGAAGTTGCAAGCAGCTGAGAAGAAGCAGATGTTAACTGGTAGGTATAAAACAGCCATTGATTTAAAACCTTAGACTGCACCTGTGGGCCCGCTTGGCTGTGGTATGTGATCATAAGTTTTTTTTGTTTGTTTGTTTTGTGTTTTTAAACGACTGCAGAGCTTGGTGCCAGATTTGTTTGCTGTGTACAATGTACTAAAATCTGGTGAGAATTCTTTTTAAATTAAATGGCACAGATTCACTATTAAAAACGTAAGCATTGTTTTACAAAAATTCCTTAATATGACAAAATGGCTAACCACCAAATCTCCCTTCAATACAATTTGGGATAATCCAAATGTCACCTTACAAGGGGAGCAGCTTTCTAATAGACATTGGTAGCAAAAAGGAATTAGAAGACGGGAATATTTTTTACTACACGAGAAAGTACAGTTACGTAAGAACTTACCGTAACAGTAGATCTTCGAGAACAGCTCTTGCAGCAGGTTACACCATTAGGACCGAAGCCGCCAGGCGCCAGGACCTCACGGAAAAATTCTAGCTAGCTAACTTCAGCGAGACCGCCACGTCAGTCCCGCCTCCGGCGCCAGGCGGTCATAAAGGGGCGGTCCTGCCAGATTCCCCAGTTCTCCCGCCGGAGACTTCTTGCCGCAGGCTGACATCAAAATGGGAGACCTAGGATTCGCCGTCAGAAGACAGAAAGATAACAATTCTTGCTCAGAAAGACTGAGCCATGCTTCCTCCAAGGGGGAAGGTGGGCGGGAAGGTACCTGCTGCAAGAGCTGTTCTCGAAGATCTACTGTTACGGTAAGTTCTTACGTAACTGTACTATCTTACTTCGAGACACAGCTCTTGCAGCAGGTTACACCATTAGGACTGATTCCCAAGCAGTAACGCTGTCAGAAAATCCGGGAGGAGGAAATTAAAGGATAAAAACCAGGTCCTGAACCTAGGACAGGAGACCCTGAAGTACGGCCAAACCAAAACCAGCCCTTCGCCGAGAGGCGATGTCCAGGCTATAATGCCTGATAAAGGTATGCACAGAACTCCAAGTGTCTGCAGCGCATATAGCAGAAGTGGAAACATTTTTGAGCTGCAAAGGAAGTAGCCACCCTCTAGTGGAATGACCCGGACTGTACTCGGAGGGCTTTGTTTGATACCATAACAGTGAGAAATACACTGGACAAGCCAGCGAGAAAGGGACTGTTTGGATACTGATTGGCCCATCATTCTCTCAGAGAAGGAAATGAAAAGCTGCTCAGAACTACGAAAGGACTGAGTTCTGTTGAGGTAAAACCTCAGGCTGCGGTGAACATCCAGGGTATGGAGCAGAGCCTCTCCTCTATTAGAGTAGTTCGGGAAGTAGACCGGAAGGTCGATATCCTGGTTCAGAGTGAGTGAAGAAACCACCTTAGGCAAGAATTTAGGGTTCGTCCTCAGGGATACTCTGTCCCGGTGGAAAACTAAATAAGGCTCTTTGCACATGAGAGCGTGAAGTTCAGAAATTCTTCTTGCCGAGGTAACAGCAACTAAAAACAACGTTTTCCACGACAGAAAACGTAGCTCGCAATCCGCGGCAGGTTCAAAGGGGAAGCGTGAGCTGTTCAAGGACAAAAAGCAAATCCCATGGAGGCACAGGGTCTCTAATAGGAGGCCTAAGGTGCAACACTCCCCTAAGAAATTCGAGGCGCCCACTTGAGCCACTGTACGATTTCCACGGAGTGGTAAGTCAAATGGCACAGAGGTGCACTTTAATAGAGGAGAGGCTAGACCCGAATGAAAGAGGAGAGCAAATATTCTAATATTACTCCCACAGGACAACCTAAAGGGGAAAGGTCGGCGTCGTGACCTATACATAAAAAGCGCCATTTCATGGCAGTGACGTCAGATAGCGCGTGCTTTCTGGCTGCAGAAAGGACTTCTGCAACCTCTTGAGACCCCGTGACGCAAAATGGCTATGTCTCTAGGAGCCAAGCATGCAGGTTCAAGGAACGTAGGTCCGGTGGACAAGTGAACCCTTCTCCTGAGACAGTAAGTGGGAGCTGAGCGGCACGGGGCGGGGTTCCCAGATAGTTGAATCAACAAAGGAACCAAATCTGTCTGGGCCAAATGGGGCCACTAGGATCATTATTTCCCGCGCAGTTTGGAGAGGAACCCTGATCAACGGGAAGGAGGAAGAGAATCTGTTGGCCCTGGATCTGGCGAGCAAAAATTGGTCAGTTTTATGCTGGATGGGGAGGCGAACAAGTCTAGATCTGGAGTTCCCCATCGAAGAAAACAGATCCTCTGCTACCCTCCTGAAGGAGTTCTCCATTCGTGGACTCTGGCCTGAGAGCGACTCAGGCCGTCTGCAACCGTGTTGTCCACTCCGGGCGTGCACAGTGATCAGATTCGCTGCCGTGTCTGATTACCCAATCCCACACTCTCATGGCCTCCTGCAAAGGGGTAAGAGTGTGCGCCCTGTTTGTTGAGGTAATACATCACCGCTGCTGTTGTCTGTCTGAAGTAGAAGAGTACACGGTGGGATAACTGACTGAACAGGGCATAGAGGACCGCCTCTCATTTCCAGCACGCTGATGTGAAGGTGAGCTTCCATCTGGGTCCACGTATTCTGGGACTTTTCCTCCGTCTAGGTGGGTGCTCCCCACCCAAGACCGGAAGGCCTGTGGTGAGGGTGACCTCGGGACGGGCGAATGAACGGACGCCTGATGAGAGCTACCCTGGGTTAGCCTACCACTGCCAGTCTTGAATCACTGAATTCGGAGTCTGACCGGATGCTGCAAGTGGTCTTGCCTTTGGTCCCATTGCACTTTTGAGCATCCACTGAGTAATGCGATGTGGAGTCTTGCGAAGGGACAGTAGGAATGGCCGCAGCCATGTGTCCGAAGCAAGCAAAGGACCGACTCAGGTACAACCTTGCTTAGTGATAGGTCCCTTATGAGGGATCTGATGCGCCCGCTTGTCGGCCGGAAGAAAGGCTCTTCCCTAACAGTGTCCAGAACTGCTCCTATGAACTGCAGTTTCTGCGCGACGGTACCAGGAGAGAGACTTCTTAATTTATGAGGATGCCCAGGATCGGAATAGATCCTGGGTGCTCTTGATTGCAAGAAGCAACGCCTCTCGGAGGCGGCATGAAAGCCAGTCGTCCAGGTACGGAACACGAGTGGCCTCTGTCTCCTCAGAGACGCTGCCACGACTGCCATGCACTTGGTAAAGACCCTCGGTGCGAAGACAGTCCGAAAGGAAGGGCTCGGAACTGAAGGTGGTGGTCGAGAAACTCAAGCGCAGGAACCTCCTGTGCGCCTGAGCTATAGGGATGTGCAGGTAGGCATCCTGGTATGTCTAGAGACGCTAAAAAGGCGCCCTGTTTGAGCATGGGGATAAGACCGGAAGGGTCACCATGGAATCTCTTGTAAGTGACCACACATTGAGGTCGCTGAGGTCCAAGATTGGACGGAGGTCCCCTGTTTTCTTTGGGAACCAGGAAGAAGTGGAATAGTATCCTAGTCCTCTCTGGTTCTTCTGGGACGTACTCTATCGCCCTTTCGTAGTAGCGCTGGTACTTCTTGCCAGATCAAGGCTTGTGCTGACCCTGATACCGGGAGGCAAAGGAGGCCCTCGAGGTGGCTTTCCCTGCAATTCTATAAAGTGGCCTAGACTGACCAACTGAAGAACCCACCTGTCGGTGGTAATGGCCTGCCATCCCGGCAGGAAGTTCGCAATGCGACTTCCGACTATAAACTCCCCGTTGATCCTGAGGGGCGGGGCGGCAAGGAGTCAGGCTGTGGGCGGCAGATGGACCCACTGGCTGGGCCTGCTAGGAGAACGCTGGCCTCGGCTGGCGGGTGTTTGCCCTGGGCTCTACGAAAACCAGAGCCCTCTGAGGTGCAGCGGAGTGGGTCTGTTGCCTCTGCGTCTCCACAAGACGAACGGCTTTTTGGTTCCACGAAGGAACAAGCTTAGTCGGTACATGGCCTGAACCGACTTTTACCGCCTTTCCCGGCCTCTTGGAGTTTGGTAAGGATCTTTCTGTAGGATTACCAAACTACTTGTCCTCAAAAGGCGCCCAAGATGTTCTTTTGACGTCGTGTAAAACCGGAGACGCGCAACCAAGAGTGTCTCCGGAGGCAAACGCCAGAAGCTGCTGCTCGGGCCGATGAGTCCGCGGAGTCATACGCGGCTCTTAGCACTTGGGTCCCCACGTCTGAACCCGTACGGAGGAGCTGAAGCATCTCCTCCTTCTGCTCACCTTCGGGCATCTTTTCAGCCGCTTCCAGACCCTGTTCCCACAAAGCGTTCTGGAACTGAACCATGTGGGTTAAATAGTTCAGGGATCTGATGGCGCAGGTAGCGGAAGCATACGTGCGCCTACCCAATGCGTCCAGTTGTTTGGACTCTGGGTCCGGTGGCAGGGTGCTCAAATGTTGTGGCCTCTGTGACCGGTCATGTGAGGCTGTGATGACCAGAGAATCGCCTGAGGATGCTGCGTCAGTACTGGTCGTCCTTAGGAGCCTTGTGCATGCGATCAGCTTTCTTCGGTCCTCGCCGGAGCGAGTGTGTGCGCTCCACTCAGCCTTTGGTGACGTCCACGAAGTGTCAACCAAGGTGGTACCACCACAGGCTTGGGTCCTTTGCTCAAGATATTTGGCGAGTCGCACTCTTCGGGTCTAAGTCTTCAGCATCCCATCCCATGTTCTCTTGTATATGTCTCATAATATCAAGGAACGAGGGATCATCCGAGGAGATCTAGGCATCTCACGTGGGTCCGGAGAAGGGATGGAGAGTGGAGATGGGGATCTAGAGGTGGAGTAGGTCTGATCCCGTGTCCTCCGCTGAAGGCGACGCCGCGCTCCTGGATCTCTTGGGGCTGGGTGATCCAGAAGAGGATTTCACGGAGGTCTCCGCTTATCAGGTCTCCCCTGGGAGGGGCTCCCAGGCTCCCGGGAGGAGGGACACGGGCCTGCCGCACCCCGATGGCGGAGGGGGCAGGAACCGAGTAGGAGGAGGAGGAGGAGGGGGAACCATGTCTTTTAATGGTATCCCACCAGTAGGTGAACAGATCTTTCACCTCCACTAGAGAGAGGCCTCGACGACGGCCCGGTGCCGGTGGGCGGTCGCCGGGTCCGCGCCGCTCCACAGGGGCTCTGGTAATGGCGAGGGATCCTGGAGTACCTACGGGACCACGCCCGCCTGGTCCTCGGCTGCTCTAGGTCCTCCTCCGATAGAGGCTCCTGACCGATGTCGGTCGGAGGCAACAGGGCCTTCTTCTTTTCAGGAGGGCGGGCGCCGGTCCCCTACCGGCGTCCGGCTGGGATGTAATGGCCGGCGTCGGTCGTCGCGACGGGCGGCTCCAGGGAAGAAGGGCGCACGGGCTGACGCTGTCGAGCCGGGCGCTGGGCTACAGGCCTTTTAAAGCGTGGAGCTCCAACGTCTTGCGTGAGGCACCGACGAAAGACCTGACGTCCGGTACCGAGGAGCGGAACCCGACTTCTGCGGTGGTGATGGTGTCGCTCCGGACTTCGCCAAGGCCCTGGAAGGGAGGAAGGCCTAGCGGATTTCTCCTGAGATGAAGGTTTCTTGATTGCAGCGGGGAGATTTCAACCGGAGCTACGGACTCGAACCCCTAGAAGGGGACCTGGAAGGGCCTTCTCCTTCTCTTCTCCAGCGTGCTTGTGGACCCTGGAGCTTTCTCTTGGAGGACATGGTCTTCAGTTGTTCCTCCAGAAGAAACGCCTGCAAAGCCCTCTGGACGCCGGATCCTGGTACGGCTGTTGAACCCTTGGCAAGAAGGACAGGCCCGGTATCGTGGTCTGGGCCTAGGCACCGACGAGGCCGTAAATCCTGAACGGGATCTGTTTTCCACAAGCCGCATCAAGTGATGGCCCGGGTTGGTGATGACATCAAGATCTTGCTTGAAGAGGTCTGAAGATTTTCGAAAATTTTATCGAAAAAGAACTATTCCGCGTCGTAGCGCTAGACTGGTAACCGAAGGGGTCAGGTAGCTAAGTCGTGACGAGGAAAAGAACTAGAGAATCTGGCGGGACCGCCCCTTTGTACCACGCCTGGCGTCGGAGGCGGGACTCGACGTCAAGGCGTCCCACTGAAGAAGCTAGCTAGAATTTTTCCAGTAGTCCTGGCGCCTGGGCGCTTCGGGTCCTAATGGTGTAACCTGCTGCAAGAGCTGTGTCTCGAAGTAAGATCTAAACTTTCCTGGTCTACCTTTAAACAAAAATTTCAACTTAAAGACTCTCAATTCTTTTGATTTAATCAACTATGCAGCATTTACAAGAACGATTATCAAAGATGGGAAAGAGCTCCAAGTAATATTATATTAGAAACGAGTTAAAGGGAATTCTCAATTCTAGGCTGAAAAGTTCCAACTTATATTCCTGGATCGGGTCTAAATTTCATAAAAATGCTTTAATAATACACAAAAAATGGGAAAGGAAATTAAGACAACCAATAACAGAACAACAATGGATGTTGGTATTAGCCCAAACACACAATTATAAACTAACAAGGGACACGTCTACTCAGTTTTAAATTAATAATAGTGCCTGTTATACACCCTATAGCCTTTTTAAAATGAACTCATCACTTTCGAGCAATTGTTGGCACTGTAAATCCCCAGAGGCAGATTTTGTACACGCGTTTTGGGAATGTAAACATAGTAAAACTTGGTGGGAGCAGTCTTTCATGCTCTTGGAAAGGATTGGTTTGCAGTCCTACAATTGGAAAAATGATTTAGTCACAGTAATGGAGATGTACAGCCCAAACAGATGGATAAAAATTACAGAATTATTTTCAGGGCGAATTTGATGGCTATTAAAACACTACTTTAAAATGCTGGCAACAAATGGACTTAAATAGAACATTTCCAGATATGGAATGGAAACAATTATTGCAAAGCGCACTGTATAATAATAATCACTTTTTCGATTATGATTCAATTTGTAAACTGTTCAAGAAGAAGATGGAAGACTGGTCCGAAAAAAAAAAAATTACTTGCCTGTAACAGTAGTTCTAGGAGTGGTATATGTTGTTCATCCACACACTTTGGCATGTCCCTTTCCCCCTTAAATCTGGCCAGAAGTCTTCAAGCTGGCTCCTCCCACCCATCCGGGTGGGAAATACCTCAGCTCCGCCCCATGACGCCAGATCTTAGACCGCTGGAAGCAAGGTGATGTGCCTAAAGCCGGGGAGGTCGGGTGGGTGCGTGTGGATGAACAACATATACCACTCCTAGAACTACTGTTACAGGTGAGTAACCTGTTTTTTCTAGGAGCGTGGATATGTTGTTCATCCACACTCTTTGGCAGACTCTAGCAGTTCTCGGGAGGAAGGAGGCAAGGCGCACACCCCTCACTAGGGAACAGAGACTGGAGAACAGGGCCCCAAAACCAGCATCCTGGCGTGACTCAAGGTTGATGTGGCAGTGGGAAATAAAGGTGTTTGCTGACTTCCAGGTAGCAGCCCGACAGATTTCCTGGATAGGGACGTCCCTGGAAGCAGCCACCGATGCAGCAGTATGGTGGGTAGAATGAGCTCTTATCCCTCTGGAAGGCTCCTTGCCCACCAACTCATAGCACAGACCTATGCATGATGTAATCTATCTTGCAATGGTCTGTTTGGCTGCAGGTCTGCCAGAAGCGGCTTCAGCGTAGGTGACAAACAGCTGGCAAACCTCTCCCCGAATTTCCACCGTCCTCTCTTGTAGTAGGAGAGAGCACGTCTAAGGTCCAGGGTATGCAGCCTGTACTCAGCGTCCGAGGTGTAGTTAGGGTAATATACCGGCAGAATTGACACCTGGTTAAGGTGAAACTCTGACACCACGTTCGGAAGGAATTTCGGGTGGGGACGCAGGACAACTTTGTCCTTGTGAAAGACCAGATAAGGGGAGTCCACGGAAAGCGCCTGGAGCTCCCCTGTCCTTCTGGCTGATGTGATCGCCACCAGGAAGGCAGTCTCCCATGACAAGTGTGAGAGCTCACATTTCTGCATGGGTTCGAATGGCTTGCCCATGAGCTTTGCCAAAACTAGCAAAGATTCCATGAAGGTGGAGGTTCACGCACCGGAGGGGATATGTGACCCAGGCCTTGGAAAAAGCACCTGACCACTGTCTCCTGTGCCAATGTCGACTGACCGTCCCGCGCCCGTTAAGCGGAAATGGCTGCAAGGTGCACCCTAAGGGTCGATGACCGTAGACCCCCTTTGGGGAGAGAGACCAATGGTAGACTAAAATGTTAGCCACAGAGCAGGATAAGAGGTCCAGACTCTTACCCTGACACTAAATGGAAAACCTTTTCCATTTGAAGGCATAACATTTCCTGGTCGATTCCTTACTAGATGCCTGCACAACTGTGTAGACATTCTTGGAAAGACCCAGAGCCTGGAACTCTAGCTGCTCAGGTACCAGGCTGTGAGGTGCAGGGATTGAAGGTCCGGATGGAATACCTTCCCCTGGTTCAATGATATCAGGTCCGGGCATGTACAAAGCCACTCCGGGGCCCTGCAGCTGAGGCGGAGGAGATCTGGATACCAGAACTGGTGGGGCCAATCTGGGGCTACCAGGATCACCTTCGCCTTGTCCCTCCTCACATTGAGTAACGCCTTGTGGATCAAGGGAACTGGAGGGAAGGTGTAGAGGAGGCCTGGGGTCCACGGCCTCTAAAAGGCATCCCCCTGCAGCGAGCCCTGCTGATGGGGGGTGGGCATGGTACAGCCTCAGCTTGGTGTTCTCCCTGGAGGCAAACAGGTCCACCAACGGTCTGCCCCAACGGGAGAACAGATTGTAAGCTACCTCTGGATGGAGAGACCACTCGTGGGATGTCTAGCCTATGCGGCTGAAAGCATCCGCCAGTTGGTTCGAGACTCCTGCCACATGGATGGCAAGGAGATCCGCCTCCAACTGGCTGACAAGGGTCGAGATCCGGAGCGCCTTCTTGCATAGCAGACAGGAGTGCATGCTGCCCCGTTTGCTGAGGTAGTACATGGTCGTGGTATTGACTGTCTGGACTTGAACCACTTGACCCTGGAGCTGAGGAGCGAAAGCTGACAGTGCCAGTCTGACTGCTCTGAGCTCCAGCAGGTTGATGTGGCATTGGAACTCCTCGGGGGTCCAGAGCCCAAGGGCTCTGTTGTCCCCCATGTGGGCTCCCCAGCCCATGAGAGAGGCATCGGTTGTGAGAACAACCGTCGGCTCGGGGCGGACAAACGGGATCCCTTCCTGCAGACGACCTGGGACGGTCCACCACTGGAGAGCGTCCTACATCTTCTGGGTGACAGTGACCAGCTGGTCGAAATGACCCCAACACTGAGTCCACTGAGCGGCCAGCTCCCACTGGAGGGGGTGCATGTGCAATCTGGCCCAACGGACCACTGAGGTGCACACTGCCATGTAACCCAGAAGGCGCAGGAAGTCCTGGGCAGGGCGCAAGTGCCCAACTAGAAATGACTGGGCAAAGGAGGAGAGAACCTCTGCCCTGTCCGCCGGGAGCAGAGCTCTGGCTTGACGAGATTCGAGCTCTGCCCCAATAAAGCCCATCACCTGAGAGGGCACGAGTTCTGACTTGGCCTCGCTGATCAGGAGGCCCAATTGGGAACAGGTTCGGAGGGCCAGGTCCTTGGACCTCTCCACCTCCTGCAGGGAGGAACCCGCCAGGAGCCAATCGTCGAGGTAGGGGTATATCCGAATCCCTTGACGCTGTAGATGGGCCGCCACCACTGCGATGCACTTGGTGAAGACCCGAAGGGCCGATGACAGGCCAAACGGCATGACTTGGAACTCGTACAGGGTCCCTTCCACCCTGAAGCGGAGGAACCGCTGGTGGGATGGACGGATTGGGACGTGGAAAAACACGTCCTGTAGATCCAGTGAACAGAACCACATGTTTTGCTCTAGAGATGGTATGATCTGATTCAGAGTTACCATCCGGAAGGTGCGAGACCTGAGATATTGATTCAGGTCATGGAGATCTAGGATGGGGCGCCAACCACCTGTCCGCTTGGGCACCAGGAAGTACCTGGACATGAAGCCTGGGTCTGTAGAAGAATCCAGCACTGGATCTACCGCCTCCTTGCGGAGGAGCTGAGCAATGTCATCCCTAAGGGCCGACTGAGTGCAAACTGAGATCCTTTCCTCCTGGGGGGGCACGGGCTCGGCAGGGAGGGTACTGCTCGAATTCTAGAGGCAGTCCCTGACCGACCACTTCCAGGACCCACCTGTCCGAAGCGATACCGGACCAGGCGGAAAGAAAGTGGCAGAGCCGGCCCCCCACAGGAGGACCCGGAACTGGCGTGATGGGTGTAGGGGTGGCCACCCCTGACCCATCACTGAGAAGGCTTAAAGGAGGAGGAGGCTCCTGGACTGGCGCCTCGACCTCCATTACGGGGCTGTTGAGGACCCTGCTTGGGTCTGGGGCGCCAAACTTGAGCCTGCTGTTGCTGCTGACCTCCCTGGAAGGAGGGCTGTCTAACCGCAGGGGAAGAGTGCCGAAAGGGCTTCTTCTTGTGCTTCTGCTGGTTCTTGCCTGAAGAACCCTTTGCAGAAGTGGCATCCAAGGTGGCATTGGACTGCTCTATGCACTGGAGGTGACCTGCCACTCCCGGACCGAACAGATCGGTGCCAAGGAAGGGCACGTCAGCTAACTTGCGCTGAGTATCCACCGGGAAAGAGGATAACCTCAGCCAGGCCCTGCGGCGAGAGGCCACTGCGGCTGCTAGTGAGTGAGCAGGCACAGGAATCTCCAAAATCCAAGGCCGTCTGGAGCTGCTGTTTTCCAACAGCACGGCCCTGGTCACGGACCTGCTTAACCGTGGTCTGCATGTCTGCCGGGAGATGAGAGAAGACTTCATCTAGCGAACCCAAGAGGGCGTAAGAGAAGTGTGCCATGATCACTGCCGAGCCGGCCTGACGAAGGCCCAAGGAGAAGGCCGCATACACCTTCCGAGCAGAATGGTCCATATTCTTGGACTCCTTGTCCGGACGGTGGTCAGTATCCGCTGAGCTACCCGTGCGTCTAAACACAGAGGCAGTCACAAGGCTCCTGGCTGAGGGATGCTCAGTGAAGCCCGCCAAGGACCCCATGGGTACAGTGTACTTACGAGCCATGCGGGCAGACTGAGCCGGCCAAGAGGCAGGGCACTGCCATAGCTCAAGAGCCAGGCCAACAATGGCTTTGGCCACTGGGAAGGCCTCCATTGGGGTATCTCCCCTCTTAAGGATATCAGTGAGAGGATATTCCGCCTTCTTTTGGATAGGCTCCAAGGGCATATCAGTTGACTCTGAAATAATGCGGAGGATGCGCCGGAAAGAGGAAGGACCTTCCTCCAAGCCTGTCACTGACAACTTATCATCGGGCTGTGAGTGTAGACCAGTGGTATCCGAGTCTGAAGAGTCTGGATAAAAGGGTCTCCCACCTACGTCCCCTTCAATACGCAGAGGGCGATCACGGACAACAGTGATGGACAGACGATGGGGCAGATCCGTATCTATCCAGTCCTCTTTCGAGGGAGCCCCTCCCTGAGGCTGCTTAGGCGGTGGCTCCACCAAAATTGGTGGGGAGACCGGAACATGCCAAACAGGAATGCGTGCCAGTCCTACCGGAGGAAGAACCGGAGTCTTCGATTCCGGAGGGGTCGGCGTCGGACTAAGAGGCTGGGGCCAAGTAATGGCCGATGTAGCTGGCTTATGACCGGTCAGAATTAGCTGTTGCCACATTAGGTCCTCATAATGCTGGAGCTTCCGTCGAAGTCTCTCCTCGTCCGAGGAGGATGAGGATCGGTGGAGACGCCTCTTCCGAGAGTGTTTGTGACCCTTTTTCGGTTTTTCGACCGAAGGGGTCCTGGTCCTCGATCGAGACCGATGGGGTCGGCTTGTTCGATCGGGAGAAGCCGGAGTCGGTGAAAACCGAGGTTCCGGCTCCTGTCCCTCGATCGGGACACCCGAGGGCTGGGTCTCCTCGTCGGGGAAGGAAAGGATAGGTGTCCTCTCCAATGAGTCATCGACCGGAGTCAGTGACAACGGCTCGATCGGGTCGAGAGATATCTCGGCTGGTTCGGCCGTTTCCTCGGCCTGTGTGCCTTGGCCTGAAGGAAGGTCAGAGAAGCCGGCGGCTGAGGAAGCGATCTCGACCGAGGCAGAGACCGCAAGGTCCTGGGATTCAGACCTCTCTCGGTCCCAGGAACATCTTCTCCAAGAAGACTTAGGGTCCTTGTCCTATTTTCTAGGGTGAAACGAGTGCATGCCCGAGGGTGCCTCACCCCTGGTGGGGAGAGACTGGCACAGCTCGCGAAAGGATCCTGTGAAGGTAGAGCCAAAGTTTAGCGGCACGAAAAAACCTTGGCTAGCCGAGACTTGGGCAATTTCTTCTTCAAATGCCACCATCTGGTAGAGCTGCTCGGCGGATCCTGTGGCCGCGGAAACCGCCCACCTTGCCTCCTCCAATTTCACCGGTGGATTGCGAAGCTCCGGTCTCCCCACCTTAAGGCGTGCCTTGCGGTCGTCCAGAACGTTGGGATAGAAGGCCAAGCAGATGGTGCACGAAGAGGTGTCATGCACGACACCCAAACAATAAACACACGAGAGGTGGGGATTGATGCGCGACATTTTCTGTCCGCAGGGACACCGGCAAAACCCGGGGGATGACTTGTCCCCCATGTCCGATGCTCTTGGATAGGAATCGTAAACTCGTATGAGTTTCAAAGAAAGCGACTGCGGTGAAAACCGTTGATTAGTATCCAGGGCCTACGATACTGCATAAGTAACACGAGGGGACCCAAATCTTCCAGCGGAAAGGAAGATTTGGCGTCATGGGGCGGAGCCGAGATGTGTACCACCCAGGTGGGTGGGAGGAGCCAGCTTGAAGACTTCCAGACAGATTTAAAGGGGAAAGAGACATGCCAAAGAATGTGGATGAACAACATATCCACGCTCCTAGAAAGATTTTTTTCCAGACGAAAGGGAGAAGTTAACTATTATGGGCTTAATTGGGGAATCGGAAAACTGCACCTTAATACAAGAACATTATGTTGAACCAGGGATATATTTTTGATATGAACTGTCAATTTATATAGAATATGTCCTAATAAAAATAATTTTTTGCACAAAAATTAAATGGCACAGATTACAAGATGCAGCAAGGTAGCATATAGGCCATGAATGAGCAAGTGCAGCGCCAACACGTCATCTGCTTCTTCCCTAATTCCTAGTATTAAAATGACTGCTACTGACAGTAACACTGACTCCCTCTTTTCTTTTCTGCTCTGTGTGTTGTCACTTATCTAGTTGTACCTGCACTAACTAAACCAGCTTGCTGGCATGACTTTCCAGATATTTTGTACTGGTTTGGTTAGAAAGTATATGGTCTGCGTCTGTGCCACTTTGTTTAGATTGCTTAATTGCACATACCTCCTGTTTTTAAAAAACAGTACGATGTACCCTCAAAATTAATGTTGTACCCCTTAAATAGTTTGACAAGGATACACTGCACCCTGTTACATACCTGCAGTGGGACACTGGGGTCAGCACAGTTACAGTCTCACAGCAGACATGAGGAGGACTGGTCCGCAGCTCCGGGACTACTAGTTTTAGTCTAGCCACATGTCCATGGACAAGTGCTTAAGGAAAGTTGTCAACAATACAGTCTCCCGCTACTGCAAAGTTTACCCTCTGGTTAAGCTTTTTAAGTATGTTGTGGCATTTTCTCGTGCTGCAACATACTTTTTTAATAAAGAAAGAAAAGTTGGCCGCCCGGAGTATGGTGGAAGGGACGGCTCCATTATCTGTACAGGTGCAGCACCGCACTTTACAGATAATGGAACCTCCCAGCGTCTGCCATACTTCCGGGTCGTGGACTTTTCTTTATTAAAATAAAGCATTTTGCGTCACAAGAAAAACGCTGCAGCATACTTACAAAGCTTAACCGGAGGGTCAGCCTTGCGGGGGCGGGAGGCTGTATTGTTCACAGCTTTCCTTTAAGATTTGTCAACCCCTGCTTAGGAGGCAAGAAAAGTGAACATATGTCTCCTACAACTTGGTTACCGTAGTGTGGCACAGTGAAAGTGACAAACCTTTCATTTCACATCAATCCAAACAGATTTGGAATACCAGGTAGCAACTCTGAGGTGAACTCTCAAAGTTGTGTCTGTAGAAGGACCTGGCAGGGACCCTGTTTGTGTGTGTGTGTTTTTTTTTTTTAAACAAATTCTGATGAGAATGTGCTAGATTTGGGCCAGAGTTCAAGCACAAAGGGTCAAGGTAAGGCAGCACCACTGAAGCAGAAAACATTTTTTTGAAAACATGATTTTATTTTTTAGTATTGATAATGTTAAGTGTTTGTGGAAGGTGCAGCACTTAAAACAAAACAAGAAGAAAATGAA
The DNA here is from genome assembly GCA_016271365.2 of Neoceratodus forsteri. Lineage (NCBI taxonomy): Eukaryota > Metazoa > Chordata > Ceratodontiformes > Ceratodontidae > Neoceratodus > Neoceratodus forsteri. The sequence goes on along the minus strand of JADMNL010000022.1, from coordinate 11,740,858 downwards.
GCATTAACCGCATGAGAAAGTTAAGAAACAGACACACTCTCTTCATCCACAGGCCAGGTTCAGCACAGGAGGGGTGCACTGCAGTTCTGTGCATCCTACCATCTTATACGCTCCTCTCTGGTAGAGACATTCAAGGGGCTAAATTGTCATCTGTTCCTTGCTTTGCTCTGTCTTGCCTTCCAAACGCAGATTTTGTACTTGAGCAACGTGAGAGACGGACAGCTTAGGAGACTGAAGACCTCCATTTATTCACAGGCCAGGTCCAGTACAGGAGGGGTACACAAAATGTGAGGGACTAGCAGCACCTTTTTTTTTGGGTGCCTCCCACCGCCGGTGCCTTCTGCCCAGTCACGGACCCTTGGCTGTGACTCCCACATCAGCTGCCCTCCCGGTACCTCGTGGCTTACCTCCCAGTGTGGGGTCACAGCACCCGAACCCCTCTGAAGGGTGCCACAATCGACAGGATAGGGCAGGAGTCGGCCTGGGAACCGACTGCAGCTGGGAGTGATCGTCATCTAGGCAGTGGGTGGCAGGCTTTTCTTGGTGTTTCTGCGATGGTGGGGACGTGCAATGATGACCAGCGTCCGCCCCGCCCTCCGAACGTGCTTGGTGTCCGCACAGGCAGTATCAGTGTAGTGCTGACACACTCCCTGCCCTCCCCCTGGAGAAGAGCAGTCTATGGACACTCAATCCTTCTCCCCTCGCCGGCCGGCCCTCCGGCGTCACAGGTCAGTTCCCGAACCCGGGTGACCAGCTTTGTAGGTCGGCGCCATGCCCCTTCGACAACGGGCCAGTGCAGTAGTTAATACATTCTTATTCTTTGACTTGCTCAGAGTCGCACAGTATGCAAGTGGATGTGTGGGAATCAATCCCAGATCTGCTGGATATACAAAGTTCATTCACAGCTCATTACTTTAACTTCTACGCTATCTTACAAAAATCAAATGGCAGTTAGAGAAAATGCAGGTGCCATGAGGAATCAAGAGAATTAACTAGGAATCCTGGATTACCACATGAACAGCAGTCAGTCAGGCACGAATGGCTGACTGTGTAAACTTTAAATATGCGACACCCAAGAGAGCACTTAATGTATATTTATATACAAATCTCAAAGAATAAATGCTGTTACACAGGAGTCCATTGTGTAACTGTAATACGGAATTTCAGGACATGGGTAACTGGGGGATTCGCACTTCTCGTGTGCTTAAGTCACTTGACTGCACCTCGTGATACACCACGTGAGGAATTGGTAAATTCCAATTACCCATGCCATGTCTTGTCTTATTGCTTAAATAACCACTAGGGTATTAGTCTTGCATTCCTACATTTTAAAAAGTTTCATGTCCACAGGGAAGCACAGTCGCTACCCAGAACTGAAAACACAACATGATGACGTGGACAAATTAGATTTGACGGGTTCAGCCATGCTACGTGTATCAGTAAAAGGACAGATTCATCGTTGTGGAGGATATGAAAGCTCAGCATCCATTTTAAACAAAGGTGAACTGCAAATAAACGGATCACATTCAGAAAGCAGATTTTTTTACAAAGCAGAAGGCGGCACACTAGAGGCCGGGGGAGAGGCACAGGCATCACCCCTGCAAGCCCAGCAATTTCTTCCCCATAGAATACCTTTCAACAACCAGATGTGATGAGGCCCGTACTACACTGAGCCTCCGGGGCCAGGGCTGCCTTGGTCTGTTCACCCACTACATCACTGCGGCTCAAACTCTTCACCAAAGGAGGCGCTCATGTGTCAAGGTGATCAGCCCCATCCCCAGCATCTGAGGGCACTGCGCAGACTCAATGAGCCCAGTAATGGCACCTACACACAAAGGCAAATCCACATCTCCTTTTTACATTTTTTTTTTTTTTTATTTTAATACTCATTCGTTATGGAGTAAAACTTACACACAGTAATATAGTAGAGACAATCCTCCAATGCTCTTGATTACAATTAAAACAGCACAGAATTCATACCCTGTACATCACAGTTTGTACACTATGTTGTGTTACTGTTAGAACTACAGCATGCACGTTATTTAGCTTATGCAGTATTATTCAGCTTTATAATTTCGAACCATTCAAAAATGTCTCTCTCCTGCATGGTAGTGCTACACACAATCTGCCAGAACTTCTGGGCTGAGCTGTGTGACATTTTATTTATTTAGTTTTTGTTGACCGGGTAAGTGCACTGCACAAATTCTGTCTATTTTCAGGAACGACCCAGGGAAGGGGGATACAGATGAATGCCAACTGACCTTGAACCAGATTAAGCTGTTGGTGGTATTCTTAGTGAATGAGGGAAATTTGGCCAGGACACCGGGGAAATTACTAACATACTATTTGCCAGCAGATTAGGCCTTACAGTCTATCGAGTCTGCTCGAACCTTAGATCCTTAGTTGGGTGCCGAGGCCCTCCCATCCCTTGTGCTCCAGAAACCCCTATCATCCATCCCCACCCCCTTGGGACAGGCCATTATCTGATACATCCACTTTTCTGTGTCTGTCCCACCCTCTCTTGAAGCCTCCACTGTAGATCTCTGAACCAGCTCCCAGGCAGTGCATTCCAAGGGTCCACCACCCTCTCAGTGAAAACCTCCTCCTCTTTCCCCTCACCCTTCCACCTTCCAACTTCAAACCATGCCCTCTGGTGATACCTCCCAGCTTTAGTCTAAAGATCCCCTCCATGTTTACCCTATTTATTCCCTTGAGGTACTTGAAGACCTCAATCATGTCCCCCTGTCTCTCCTCTCCTCCAATGAAAACAGGCAGAGCTCCTCAAGTCTGTCCTCATACGTCAAATCCCTAGCCCTCGTGATCATCTTAGTTGCCCTCCTCTGTACCTCTCCAGGAGCTGTATGTCCCTCTTCAAGTGTGGTCTCCAGTACTGTGCACAGTACTCAAGGTGTGGTCTAACCAATCCACTGTACAGCGGCAGAATCACTTCCTTTCTCCTAGAGGTGATCCCCCTTACGATGCATCCCAACATCATGTTTGCCTTGCTAGCCACTCTCCTGCACTGCTCAGAGTTATTCATACCTGCATCCACCATGACCCCTAGGTCTTTTTCCCCTATTGAGGCCTCCAGCACCTCCCCTCCCAGGGTGTACCTGTGTTTAGGGTTTCCCCGACCAAGATGTAACACCTTGCACTTGGTGATATTGAAATTTAATTTCCATGTGTAAGCCCAGCTTTCCAGGGTGTCCAGGTCCCTTGCAGGCCAACCTCCCTCTTCTCCCTCAACTACTGCTCCCATCTTGGAGTCATCCTTGAAGAGACTCATTTCACACCTATACCCTCCCTGATGTCCGATATGTAGGCATTAAACAGGATCGGACCCAGGACCAACCCTCTGGTACCCACTACCAACCTCTCTAGGGTTGAGAGCTCCCCACAGACCACTACTCTCTGGTGCGTCCAGCTAGCCAGCTTTCAATCCATCTGACCAAAGGGCCTACTCCTAACCCCATCAGTTTCTCCACCAGACCACTGTGGGGGACAGAGTCAAACGCCTTGCTGAAGTCCAAGAATAATACATCCACAGGCTTTCCCCGTCCAGTTCTGATGTTACCCATTCGTAGAACTCCACAAGATTGGTTTGACATGATCTACCTGGCACAAACCCATGTTGCCGACTATCGAGACCTCCCACCTCCTCCAAGTACACCCCCAAATACTCTCCATTAATTTTCCCACCACCGAGGTCAAACTGATGGGTCTATAGTTACCTGGTACTTCTCTCGACCCCTTTATGGATTGGCACCACATGTGCGTCTCGCCAATCCCTAGGTACCCTCCCTGTCTCAAGTGATCTGTTGAAGAGCTCCGCCAGGGGTACAGCCAAATTCCCCTACTCTTTTCGATAAGTGCCATGGGATCTTTAACATCTACCTGAACTACCACCAATCCAGGCAGATGGGACCTCGGTTTAACGTCTCATCCGAAGGACGGCACCTCAGAAGTGCAGCACCCCTCTCATGCTGCACTACAGTGTCAGTACTGGGATATTAACCCAAGTGCCAGATGTGGGAACTGAACCCACAGCCCTCTGATCGCCCAGCCTCAGAGGCGAATGTGCTACCTGAGACACTTTAAGGGAAACAGAAACACTGCAACATTCTGAATTCCTATTTTCTCACCCCTTTTGTTTTCTGCATCCCCTGTTTTTAAAGAGCAGCCAACGTCTTTGGAAAAACTTTGGAAAACATAATAGTTAGACAATTCAGCTTGTATCCGGGATGCATTCCTTGCCCAGCTGGTGCCCAATCCTACGAGGGAGGGGTGCGACCTGGATGTGGTCCTGTCAGATGGCGAGCTCATCAGGGACCTAGCTGTTGGGGACCCACTGGCGGGAAGTGACCATGCCATGGTTTGGTTCTCCCTTGACCTAAGGGGCGGGGTGGAACACACTAAAACAACAGTGGTTGATTTTAGAGGGGCGGACTTCGGGAGGGATGGACAGCATCCTTATGGGCTACCTAGATGAGATCAGGCCAAGCATGGGCAAGGAGGTCTGGCGGGAAATTATTAAAAAGGGGCTGCTGGTGGCTACCAAGGCCTGCCCGAGGAGACACACAAATGGGGCAAAGCTACAAGGCCGAGCTGGTGGACAAGAGAGGTCCAGAAAGCGGCGAGGGGAAAACAAAAAAGGCTGCTTATAGCCGATGCAAGTGTTCTCGGGGGGCTATATCCAAGGGGGGGATGATGAGGTAGCCAGGAGGGTCACCAGGGTGGTGAGGTCAGCCAAGGCAGGGCAGAGCTGAGATTGGCACTGGCACAGGGGATTAGAAGGGAGGGTTCTTCAGGTATAATCGGGGAAGAAGAAAAGGGAAGGGGCAGATTAGGAGGTTGAGGATGGGGAGTGGGTGGGTGGGTGGAGAAGGCAGAGGTACTAAATGACATTTTGTCTTGGTCTTTACCAAGGAGGACGGGGAGGGGCACTGCAAGGGAGAGGGAGGGTGGACCAGCAGATGAGGAGAGGGAAATGGATGTTGAAATCCCCAGTGCGAGGGTGAGGGAAGCCCTCAAGGCTCTAAGGCGGGGGATAAAGCACCGGGTACTGACAGGATCCATCCCAGGGTGCTTAAGAAAATGGCCGATACCCTGGCCGCACCCCTGGCAGACTTATTTAACTCCTCCCTGCAGTCAGGATGGGTACCTTATGACTGGAGGATGGCCCATATCATGCCTATACACAAGGGTGGCTCACGAGAGGAGCCAGGAAATTATAGGCTGGTTAGCCGGACGTCGGTAGTGGGCAAAGTGATGGGAGATCATCTTGAAGGAGAGGCTGCAGGGGGTTCTGAAGGCACGGGGTCACCTAGATGATCGCCAGCATGGCGTTGTTAAGGGCAGATCATGCCAGACCAACCTGATGGAGTTCTAAGAAGGGGTGATTAGTGCACTGGATTAGGGCAGGCCAGCGGATGTCCTCTTTCTGGACTTTAGCAGGGCGTCTGACTCTGTGCCACATCCTGAGCTACTGGGGAAGCTGGAGGATATGGGGGTGGTGGGCAGATGGTCAGGTGCATAGGAAACTGGCTAGTAGGGCATGTACAGAAGGTGAGGGTGGGTGGGAGGTCTCATCCTCTAGGAGGGTCATTAGTGGGTTCCCTCAGGGGTCGGTACTGGGCCCACTCCTGTTTAACGCCTGCATCTCAGACATCAGAAGCATTATCAGGAGTGGGATGAGCCTCTTTGCCGATGACTCGAAGCTGTGGGCGGTGGTGGAAGGGAAGCTGGCCCTCCAGGAGGACCTAGAGACTCTGGGGAGGTGGTGAAGAGCCTGGAAGCTGATGTTTAATACTGGGAAATGCAGGGTTTTACACCTGGGGGCCAAAGGCCCGGCTCATGAATACACCCGGGGCACTGCAGGTTTCTATGGGGGAGAAGGACCTTGGGGTGGAGGTGGATGCCATAATGAATAACTCAGAGCAGTGTAGAAGGGCTTCGGCCCAAGCAAATAAAATAACCTCAAGGAGTAGAGAGGTGCTCTTTCTGTTGTACAACTGCCTGGTTAGACCACACCTTGAATACTGTGGGCAGTTTTGGCATCCCTACTTAAAAAGGGACATTGCTCTTCTGGAGAGGGTCCAGAGGAGGGCAAGCAGGATGATACTGGGACTGGGGGGGCTGTGAGGAGAGGCTGAAGGAGCTCAACCTGTACTCGCTGGAGGAGAGAAGAAACAGGGGGATATGATAGAGGTCTTCAAATATCTCAAATGAATAAACAGGGTAAGCCTTGAGGGGTGCTTCAGCTGAGGGAGGTGGTGGGGGCCACTAGGGGACACTCAATGAAGCTGGAAGGCTGGGGGGAGGGACAAGGAGACGCTACTTCACTGAGAGGGTGGTGGAGCCCTGGAATGTGCTGCCCAGGGAGTTGGTGGCTGCTACAACTGTGGAGGGGTTCAAGAAAGGCTGGAATACTGTAGATATAGGGGGAGAGTGCATCCCAGAGCCCCGCTGAGCAGTGGGGGACCTTGTAAGGAGGGAGGGGAAGGGACTAACAACGGTGCCCTGGGAAGGCACTGATTATCAGGCAGACTTGATAGACCACAGGGCCTAATCTGCTGGTTTCTTAGTATGTTAGTATGTATTTAATGCATCTTCCACAGATTTATCCTCTTCATTGTTAATTATTGAAGAAATTGCTACAAAAACAAGATCTTTATCCCTTAGAGTTCATCTGCCTCTATAGCTTATTCCCTACTTGAAATCCTAATGCTCTGTTGCGACATCACTATCTGTTGCCATGGAAATAACTGATGTCACAAGCACAGTCTTATGACATCAGGTTGGGAAGAAGCAATAGGAGCTGATAAATCCTCAATGGAACAACTCTCCTGTTTCCATGCACATGACCTCAGTAATACATAACGGGGAAAAGAAATACATACCTAATGAGAAATATAAGCTGCTTTGTGTCCAGATATGTTTTCCACAGTTGTTCTCGAGGCAGCAGTGGCTCTTTAAAAGACAGCTCTGTATGTAGCCCCAATTGCAGCGTTCTACATGGCATCATCAGTTAGAATCAGTCCATGGCTCCTGATCCTGCTCCTTTAACGCAAACTGTGCACATCGAGGAGCTGCTCCGGTTTTGTTGCTATAGCAGCCCATGCAAGTAGCTGCGTCGTCAGTCAGCATCTGCAGCCAAGGACGGATTCCAACTGATGATGTCATTGGTTGGAGCCTTTATAAAGGGGCTCTAGGAGTGTTACACAGAGAGCTGGTTTTATGTGTTAATATTTTTATTGAGCTTTAGCAAGAGTTCTCTTACAGAAAGCAAACAATCTGATGGTGGGTCATACAGATGAAATTACAGAAATACAGGTTACTCACCTGTAACAGGAGTTTTAGGAGTGGTATATGTTGTTCATCCACACTGTCTGGCAGGTTCCTTGCCACTTTAAATCTTACCGGAAGGTCTTCAAGCTGGCTCCTCTCACCCACCCGGGTGGTAAAACCCTCAGCTCCGCCCCATGACGCCAGATCTAGCCCGCTGGAAGCCAGGTTGCGCGAAGTCGGGGAGGTCGGGTGGGTCGTGTGGATGAACAACATATACCACTCCTAGAACTACTGTTACAGGTGAGTAACCTGCATTTCTAGGGACGTGGATATGTTGTTCAATCCACACTGTCTGGCAGACTCCTAGCAGTTCTCCGAGAGAAGGGAGTCAAGGCGCGCACCCCCTACTTAGGGAATACGGACTGGAGAACAGAGGTCCCAAAACCAGCATCCCGGCGTGACTCAAGGTCGATGTGGTAGTGGGAAATAAAGGTGTGTGCTAACTTCCAGGTAGCAGCCCTGCAGATTACCTGGATAGGGACGTCCCTAGAAGCAGCGGTATGGCGGGTAGAATGAGCTCTTATCCCTTTGGGAGGCTCTATGCCTATCAACCTATAGCAGAGATCCATGCAGGAGGTAACCCACCTGCTTATCGTTCGCTTGGCTGCAGGTCTGCCAGGTGCGGCTTCAGCGTAAGTGACAAACAGCTGGCGAACCTCTCCCCGAACTTCAGTCGTCCGCTCCTTATAATAAGCGAGCGCTCTTCTAGGGTCCAGAGTATGGAGCCTATATTCGGCCTCCGAGGTGTGACTGGGGTAGAACACTGGCAGAGTCAACACCTGGTTAAGGTGAAACTCCGACACCACCTTCGGAAGGAATTTCGGTTGGGGGCGCAGGACAACCTTGTCCCTGTGGAAGACCAGACAGGGAGACTCTATGGAAAGCACCTGGAGCTCTCCCATCCTTCTGGCTGACGTAATAGCCACCAAGAAGGTGGTCTTCCACAACAGGTGGAAGATATCGCACCTGTGCATCAGTTCGAATGGCTTGCCCATGAGTTTAGCCTACCAGCAGTAGATCCCATGGAGGTGGAGGTTCTCGCACCGAGGGGATATGTGATCAAGGCCTTTGAAAAAGCGCCCGACCACCTTCTCCTGCGCCACCGACTGCTTGCCGGCCCGTGCCCGGTAAGCAGAGATGGCTGCCAGGTGCACCTTAAGGGTCGTCGACCGAAGCCCTAGCTTAGAAAGGAACCACAGATAGTCCAAAATGATAGCCAATGTACAGGAAGAAGGGTCCAACCCCTTGTCCTGACACCAAATGGAGAATCTCTTCCATTTGAAGGCATAGCATTTTCTGGTCGACTCCTTACGGGATGCCTCAACAATGTTGACGACCTCGTCGGAAAGACCCAAGGCCTGGAACTCTAGCCGCTCAGGAACCAGACAGTCAGGCGCAGGGATTGAAGGTCCGGATGGAGTACCTTCCCCATGTCGACTGAGATCAGGTCCGGCGGGCTGGAAGCCACCTCGGGAGCCTGGAGCTGAGGCTGAGGAGATCTGGATACCAGAACTGGCGGGGCCAGTCTGGGGCTACCAGAATCACCTGCGCCTTGTCCCTCCTTGCCTTGAGAAGCACTTTGTGGATCAAGGGAAGTGGAGGAAGGCGCAGAAGAGGCCTGGGGTCCACGGCCTCGAGAAGGCATCCCCCTGCAGCGAGCCCTGCTGAGTGGGTCAGGCATGAAACAGCCTCAGCTTCGCATTCTCCCTGGAGGTGAACAGGTCCACCTGAGGGGTGCCCCAATGGGAGAACAGATCTTGTACTACCTCCAGCAGGAGAGACCACTCGTGAGATGCAGCGCCTATCCGGCTGAGGGCATCGGCCAGACTGTTGGAGGCTCTTGCCACATGGATGGCTAGGAGATCTGCCTCAAGGCTGATCCCGAGGGACCAAGTGCGGAGAGCCTCCTTGCACAGAGGCCAGGAGTGCATCCTGCCCTGACGGTTGAGGTAGTACATGGTCATGGTGTTGTCCATCTAGACCTGAACCACTTGACCCCGTACAAAAGGAGCAAAGGCGGTGAGGGCTAGAAACACCGCTCAAAGCTCCAGCAGGTTGATGCGGCATAGAGACTCCTGAAGGGACCAGAGGCCGTGGGTCCTGAGCTCCCCAAGATGGGCACTCTAACCAATCAAAGAGGCGTTGGTCATCAGAGTGACCATCGGCTCGGGGCGGACAAACGGGATACCTTCCTGTAGATGAGCTGGGACGAGCCACCACTGTAGACCGTCCCACATCTCCTGGGTCACGTCACTGGCTGGTCCAGAGGACCGGAGCACTGTGACCATTGGTGGACCAGTCCCCATTGCAGGGGATGCATTTGTCAGTGTCAGTGGCTCAGTAGATAGCACACTCGCCTCTGAGGCCGGGAGATCAGAGGGCTGTGGGTTCAGTTCCCACATCTGGCACTTTGGTTAATATCCCAGTACTGACACTGTAGTGCAGCATGAGAGGGGTGCTGCACTTCTGAGGTGCCGTCTTTCGGATGAGACGTTAAATCGAGGTCCCATCTGCCTGGACTGGTGGTAGTTCAGGTGGATGTTAAAGATCCCATGGCACTTATCGAAAAGAGTAGGGGAATTTTTTATTGAAAGAACAAAACAATAACAATATGAAACAATCTCATTTAACATTTTCAAAAACCCATAAACATAAAACATTCTAAATAAAAATCACACTCTTCTTATGACAAATCTAGTTAAACTCAAATACAATGCCCGAAAATCAATAAACAGAACTAAAAACTTTAACAAAAATACATAAAGCAGTTTTCACCTATGTCATTTAAACCAAACAATATGTTTCCAAAGATCCTGAAAACATTCTTCTCTAATGTTCGCTGCTCATACATTTTTGTTTACCTACTGCTAATTCTATACGGTTAAAAATAACACCGTAAGGAAGAAGGGTATGTTGTAGAGAAAACTGGCATCTAGCTTGCCACAGGTGATATTTAATACAAGCAAAAATCAGATTTAAGGTACTTGGGTGATATCTTCAGAAAACGGAATAATCACCCAAAACAAGGCTCTGATAAGTAATATGTTTCAAAACTCCCACTCCCACCGAAGGGCTAAATCTGACCAAAAGACATTACATATGGACAAAAAGCAGGAAATATTCTAATGTTTCAATTTGATCTGTACACCCTGATCTAATACACATTCTATCCATGATCTGCTTATGTTTTAAAATTACCTCAAACTCCCAACCTCCCATGACAACAGAGCCACTGCACATCCCACATATTTGGGGTATCCTATGGTCCATTAAGAGCCAAGGGCTTGTGACAGTTTAGAGGGTACACAAGGGAAATCCACTTGAACATAGAAAAATTAAACATAATTTCTGCATAAAAGTCCTTCCTAGGTATGTCCTGTAATTGAGCCTTTCCTAGTTTCCATTCCCGTAATTTCCTTACTGAGGAATCCATAGGAAGGGGCTAAGGCTACCTTACTTTTAATAGGAAAACCCTCCTTCCCAGTTAGACATAAAAGGTAAAAAAGCAATTGCGTCCAAGCCGACCATGGGTGATCCTGAGGTTTAACCACTGATTGAAAAGCTGCAATCATAAAAGGAATGAAAAAACACCACGGGTTTATCATCCCCAGACCCCTTGATTTAACTTCAAATAAGTAACTGCCCGCTTAATCGGATTTAAACGGCTACCCACACCATTTGAAAAATACACTATACAATCTTGTTTCTAATAAAACAGGTACCGGAAAAATGGAAGACACATGTAAAAAATGGGTAATAGAAATTTTTTATAATTAATACCCTTCTTTTTAGAAAACCCCAGGATTTCCATTGTTGAACCTTTTTTCGGCAATAGCCAAGAGCTTTCTCCCAATTTAATAATGCTAAATCTCTACCAAACAGAAGCCTAAAATGGTAATAGAATCCTTAACTATTATACCCCAATATTCTGACAATCAGTAGAATCCCCAATAGCTAGACATTTACATTTGTCTAAATTTAACCTAGTGCCATTTAAATTTGCAAATCCATTAATCACTTGAATAGCCTTAACACCTGACTGGACATCTTCTACCAACAGACAAATATCATCTGCATATGCAGAAATCTTCTGGACCGTAAAATATATGATGGAGATAACCCTGAATTGCCTTGTTATACTCAATTTCTCTTAACAAAGGATCCAGTACAAAGCATGTAATAAGGGACTAATAGGACAACCCTGCCTAACCCCACAATTCATCCGAATTTCAGAGCCTACAACCTTATTGATACTTACACAAGAACTCGCTTTGTAATATAAGGTATAAATAAACTTAATAAACACTTTTGGAAACCCATACCTATCTAATACCTGAAAAAGGAAATCATGGGACACGGAATCAAAGGCTCTAGCCTGATCTAACGCCAAAATGAAACCCGACAACTTCTTCTGTATTCCAAATTCATATGCATCCTTAATAATTTTAAATTCTGTTGGATTGATCGTTGGGGAATAGCGCATGTTTGTGCAGGGTGAAGCACCCCTTTGCAACTTCCTGCAGTCTTTTACATAAAATCGTAGAAAGAATCTTGTAATCCATTATTCAGGAGGCTAATTGGTCTCCAATTACCAAGATCTGTAATGTCCCCTGTCTTAAAAATAAAAATTAGAATTGCTAAGTTAAATTTTATATCCCCAAACCCATACTGTAGGATATCATTAAAGACGTCCGTCAGTATACCACTCAGGTCTTCAGAAAAAGTTTTATAGAATTCATTAGTTAACCCATCTATCCCAGGTGACACCCCCCCGCAAAGAACTTATCGCCCGCTGGACCTCCTGCAGTGCGATAGGACCTTGTAAAAGCTCAACATCAGCCTGAGAAATAGTAGGAACCGAGAAATGTAAGACATCCTCCCAAGCAGAGGAAGGAACAAACCCCTCTCAAACTGAGAAGCCACCCTTCCTCTGCCACTACCAACATTTCTGCCACAGACGTTTTAACTCCCGACAGAGTTTAGTAGCTCTGACATAAATCTCTTCTCAATCTTATTTTTACACGCCTTATAGGGATCCTGAAAAGGTTGTTGCTGTGTACCAAACTTCAAACTGGCATGTAGGGTTGCTGCCCTCTGATATTGATAATTTAACATATTCTTCTTCACCAATTTAATCTGAGACTGAATCTCTATATCTTTACTTCTTGGGTGCGACTGTAATTTGTAGTATTGATTTCGAAATTCTAAATACTGTAGATATTCCACCGAACCTTTCCTTTTCCCATAAGCTATAAAAAAATCCTTTAGAGCCAACTTAGTATCTGACCACCATGAAATCCAGTCTGGGAAAAACACTGCCACTGATTTGAAGAAACATAAATTCCTTTAGCTGAGCCAAAACACTGCTTCTGAAAGTAGCATTGAATTTAACATCCATCTGCTTGCAAATGCTGGAAATGAAGCCGGAATCCGATGTAAACTTACGACGCTACATAAGGCATTATGGTCTGAAAAATCATACGGCACCACCAAACACACCAAAGGTATTAAACAATTGGAAAGAAAAAAATAATCAATTCTCGTTTGAAAAGAGGCCCTCTTATAAGTAAAACCTGAAGATAAATGCAGTTTTCTAAAGGCATCTTTCAATTTTGCAACCTCTATTGTTTGAGAAAGGGCATGAGAGTCACAATAAGTTTTTTGTTGAACTCCATTTTTTATCCGAATATCTAAACTACAGTTCATGTCCCCTCCCCAAATTACATGCTTGGATGTAAATAGATATGGTTTACCAAATTAAACAAAGCAATCCTTGCTGTTTTAACTTCGGGCATAAGTATTAATTAGTCTAAAACAAACACCATACACCAGACAATCCAAAATCAATAACCGCCCAGGCAGGACATCTAACAACCTTGTTACCTGAACTGCAGGGTTAGAAAATAATATACCTACCCCGTCTGCCACATCTTCCCCAAAAGACCAAAAGGAAGGGCCTTCCCACCACAGTTTCTTTACTTGAGACACCTCCATTAAAGAAGAAAAATGTGTCTCTTGTAAAAAAATAACGTCCGCTTTAAAATCTCTGCATTGCTGCAAACCAATTAGACGCCTCTTGTAACTCTTTAAGCTACAACAATTTAGAGAAATAATCTTCAAACAGGCCATATCAACTATAATTCATCCACTCAGGGTTTCTCTTGTTTCCTCTTTCTCCCCTTTTTCTTCTTCCCTTCCAATACTTCCGTCCCACCCTCCTCCTCAATTTCCATACTCAAATTGTCATCAGATTTTAGCAAATCTGACACCCCTTCCCCCTCTAAATCCGCTAATACTGAAAAAGAATTCTGAGTCAAACAAACCCCTCCAGAACGACTACTTGCTCGAGTAACCCTCCGAGGGGTCTGAAAAGGGATTTCTGTTGCATTTTCCATGGCTGGGTCTTCTATAGACGTAGGCTGGGCCAAGGAGTCCTTGATCAAAATGGGGGGGGGGGGACCAAAACCTGTTGTGGTTCAAAGCTGTGGACTGAGCTACCAGCTTTCTATTTTCATTAAGGGTATCGACTGAAACCTCCGGGGCCGATGCCCATACTGTCTCCACCCTTGACTCCTTCCCTTTGCTACTTAAATTTGACTGGGCAGGCCATCCCCTAACCTGGGCCTGAGCAATCAAATCCTCCTTATTTAAACCCCCTTGTCTATTTTGCTCTGCCCACGGACACTGGTGATAGGCATGACCCAAATCATCACACAAATTGCATTTGAATTCGTTCCTACAGACCACACTATCATGGTCCAGTTACTACATAAAGCACATTTAACTTTGTCGCATGCACTGTAAGTGCCTCGACTACCACATCTATAACATGCTTTTGGCTGTCCTGGGTAAAAGCAAACCCCACGATCTCTACCCAGAAAAAACTATTTGGAACATGTAAAACTTCATTATTCACCACATGCAGTTTGACTTTAAATTTCCATGCCCGGTCCAAATACTCTCTGAGTCCAGAATAGGCTCGGTGGGCCCAGAACCTCACATCTTTGTTTTAACCAGAATACAATATCCCCACATTCACCTCATTCCTAAACATAACATTCACAGTTTTAAATACAGGTTTAGTAATTGGGATAGCTAGAAAAGGTAACCATAAATGCAATAACTTGCAACTATCATATTTATGCCAAAACTTTTCTAAACTGGCCATTTGTTTAAAACTAATATCAAAGGTATCCTCCCTCGTATGTTAATTAATGCATAAATATCAATAGGCAAAAGTTCATAGAGTCCATTAACAACTTCTTTGCCACATAAATCCGATCAGGATTCTCAGGCGAACCCCTCTGTACCTCAGCACTCACTGCATTTCTTCTTGGGGCTTGTTCACTTTATTCCTTTTGAAAAGATCTGAAAAGCGGGCCCTCCTCACCTCTTGCTCCTCTGAAACCAGTTCAGTCACGCTATTAGCAGGGAAATACCCCTCTCTCTGCATCCAACATCCCCTTCTGGACTAAAGTCTGGCCCCGTTTGGGCTGTTTGGCTAAAGTCAAAGATTCACCCTCCTGCAGAGATCGATTTGCTGGATCAGTGTTTGCTGGAGAAAAGGATAACCATTCTGGATCAGGCACCCATTTACCGTCCGCCTGCTGAAGCCATCCTGCTTGCGATAGAGCCATCTCTTCCGACCAGTCACTACTCGGACCCTTCTCCAGGCCTGTACCTCCGGTCCCACACTCTATGCTGTCCGGCCGTTTCCTTCCTCTGCTTATGCGTGGCAACCCTCGCGATAACCGGGCTGCGTCCTGACTGCTGTGCCTGTGCAGCTCGGAAGCGCCTGTACCGCGATCCTCTTCCGAAAGCGACTCCTTCCTAGGTCGACTCTCCGCCTCTATCTCGCGCTCCAACACCACAGCAGCCGCCTCCGTCTCCGAACTGCATCCGGCCGAACCTCCCTGGGCCCTCACCTGTTCCAAGGACCTCTCGCTGGTAAGCTCCGATACAGGCCTCGCCTGTTTTCCTATATTAGAGAACTCCATCTGCAGTTCTAACGACTGCAAATGCACCTCCTCCTCCTCCTCGGTCTCCATAGCTCCAATCTCCGGCTCTCCAGCCGGTACTCCACCCGCACTCATCAGTGCATCTGCCCGAGTGGCCATCACGTAGGTCAGCAGCTCCCCTACTAACCAAGACGCAACAACGCCTCAGAGTGGGGAATTTCCTAGTGTCCTGGCCAAATTTCCCTCATTCACTAAAATACCACCAACAGCTTAATCTGGTTCAAGGTCAGTTGGCATTCATCTGTATCCCCTCCCGGATCGTGCCTGAAAATAGGCAGGATTTGTCTAGTGCACTAACCCGGTCAACAAAAACTAAAATAAAAAAAATAAATATGCCAGCGGGCCCAACGGACCACGCTGGTGCAGGCCGCCATGAGGCCCAGAAGGCGCAGAAGTCCCGGGCAAGGCGCAATTGCCCAACCAGAAAGGATTGGGCAAAGGAGGAAAGGACCTCAGCCCTGTCCACCGGGAGCCGAGCTCTGGCTCGAAGAGAGTTGAGCTCTGCACCGATGAACTGAATCACCTGCGAAGGCACGAGTTCTGACTTGGCCTCGTTGATGAGGAGGCCAATCTGAGAGCAGACTTGGAGGGCCAGATCCCTGGACCGCTCCACCTCCAACCTGGAGGGAGCTGCAATCAGCCAGTCGTCCAGGTAAGGTACACCGGACCCCTCGGCGCCACAGGAATGCTGTCACCACTGCCATGCATTTGGTGAAGACCCTGGGAGCTGGAGAGAGGCCAAGGGCATGGTCCGAACTCGTAAAGAGCCCTCTGCTCTGAGGCGGAGGAATCGCTGATGAGGCAGACGGACTGGGACGTGAAAGAACGTGTCCTGAAGGTCCAGAGAACAGAACCACACGCCGAGTTCCAAGGATGGAATGATCTGAGCCAGAGTGACCATCCTGAAGGTGCGAGGCCTTAGGAACTTGTTCAGGTCATGCAGGTCGAGAATGGGGCGCCAGCCCCCTGTCCGTTTTGGGACCAGGAAGTACCTGGACACAAACCCTGGGTCTGGAGAAGGGTCCGCTACCTCTTTGATCACCTCCTTCTGGAGGAGCAAGGCAGAGAGGCTGCAGAACCAGTTGCCCCCCATGAGGCAATGGCTCGATAGAGAGGGAACTGCTCGCATTCCAGAGGCAGAGCCCTGTCTACCACTTCTAGCACCCAGCGGTCCATGGTGATAGTGGACCAGGCAGAAAAGAAGTGGCGGAGCCGTCCCCCCCACAGGGGGAACCCAGGGGGAAGTGACGAGGTTGGGGGAGACACCCATCAACCCGTCACTGGGCAGGCTTGGAGGAAGGGCCCGCTGAGGGACCCCCTGGACCCTTGCCTCCAGGCTTCCTAAAGTGGCAGACTTAGCCTTAGGGTGCCAAAAATGAGCCTGCTGGCCCTGGTGCTGGTGTTACTGGGCCGGACGTTCCGCAGGAGCGGCAGGGCGAAAGGCCTTACGCTGCTGCTGAAGGCCTTTGCCTTTCTGGGCAGACGTGACCGAGTCCAAGGTGGCACTGGACTTCTCGATTCTCTGGAGATGGCCTTCCACCCCGGCCCGAACAAGTCGGTGCCCAGGAAGGGAATGTCTGCCAGCTTATGCTGGGTGTCCGCAGTGAAGGTGGAGATCCGCAGCCAAGCTCTGCGGCGCATAGCCACTGCGGCTGCTACTGATCGGGTACAAGAATCACCAGTGTCAAACGAAATTTGGAGCTGTTTTGCCACCGCCCTTCCCTGATGCCACACTTGCTTGACCGTCGTCTGAAGGTCAGCCGAGAGATGAGGAATCACCTCATCCAGGGAACCCATAAGGCCGTGTGAGAAATGCACCATCAGAAGGGCCGAGCTAGCCTGATGAAGGCCTAGGGAGGAAGCAGTGTAAACCTTTCGCCCCGTATATTCCAGCTTTTTGGATTCCTTATCGGGCGGTTTGTCCACGTCGCGAGCGTTCCCGGAACACCGGAAAATGCTATCGGTCACTAACCCCTCCACAGAGGGGTGCTCCAAGAAACCACAGAGTGAGCGGTGGGGACGGCGTATTCTGAGCCATCCTGGCGGAAGGCGGGACAAGATGCTGGCGCTGCAACAACTCCAGGGCTGGGCCACCAATGGCTTCGGCCCCCGGAAAGGCCTCCATAGGGGAATCCCCTCGGTCCAGTATCTCTGACGGGATACTTGGTCCACTTTGATACGGGTTCGAGCTGCATCCCAGTGGACTCTGAGATGAGTCGAAGCAAACCTAAAATGAGGATGGGCTCTCGTCCACAGACTGGCCCCCTGCAGAGTTCAGGTCAAGCGGCCTGGAGAACAGACAGGAGTCGTCGTCAGACTCAGAGGAGTCTGCAAACAGCTGCCGAGTGCCTGAGCCACCCTCCACCTGCCGAGGACGATCAGGAGTGAGGGTGACTGACAACCTATGGGGCAAGCCCTGTCCCGACCGAGAATCTTTGGTCGGGGCCCCAGTCTTCGCTTGTGGAGGCAGAGGTTCCACCACAATAGGTGGGGCAGCCGGTTTCGGTCAAACAACTGGTGCCGGGGTCGGCTCCTCGATTACCATGAGGGGTTGCTTTGGCCGCTCCGGTGACAGTCACTTAATGGCCGGAGAAGGCAATGGAGTTGGCTTGTTACCGGTCAATAGAAGTTGCTGCCACATCAAATCCTCGTAGCACCGATGCAACTTGCGTCGGAACGTATCTTTCGAAGAGGACGACGAGGATGAGCAGCAACACCGCTTTCCATGGTGCCGAGACCGAGACCGCTGACGTTGATGGAACCTGGAAGTGGACCGAGACCTTCGGGGATTCCAAGGGTGGGAACCCACCCCTCCTTCGGCTCAGGGACCTTGACCAGGGACTTCGGCACAGGCAAGTCCTCAGTAACCAACGGGGGAACCGGTGAAGAAGGGTTGTCGGCATCTCTAGTCGACAAACTATCCGATGGGTCGAGAAAAATCTCGACAGCGTCAACGGATGTCTCGGCCGGCTGACCTAATGGGGACACCGTGAAGCCAGCGGCCGCAGCCGCAACCTCGACCGAAGTTGAGAATCGACGGTCCGGTGAAGGGGATCTCTCCCGCTCCCACGAACATCAACGGTGGGACTTACTTTAGAGTCCTTCTTCTAGGACCAACTGGAATGTCCCAATGGCCCTTCTCCCTTGGTGGAGAGGGACTGACAAAGCTCCTTAAACGAAGCAGTGTAGGAGGAGCCCAAGGAGAGTGGGATAAATGCCGCGGCCGAGGAAGAAGCGGCCTGGGCCGCCTCCTCCCCGAGGCGATCAACTGCTCCAGTTGTTCCTTGACCCGCCGCTGGACACCTAATGAGCCTCCTTAGACTTGACCGGCGGATACCGTTTTTCAGGGCGCCCGAAAAGAAGTCTGGCAGCATGGTCCTCCAAGACCGAAGCCGAAAAGGACTTGCACAAATCACAAGCCTGTGAATCATGGCCAAGCCCCAGGCAGTAGACGCACGTGGAGTGCGGATCGGTCCGGGACATCATCTGCCAACACGGGCACCGACGGAAGCCGGGGGTCGATTTGTCCATCGCAGCCGTGAGGGAAGACGAAGGCCAAAGTCTTGTAAATTTTAAAATTGGTTTCGGAAATTCCAAAGAGTGTGGATCCAGGCCTAAAACACAGAGTGCTAAGGAGGGAACCTGAGCTTCCAAGTGGTAAGGAAGATCTGACATCATGAGGCGGAGCCAAGGGTTTTACCATCCGGGTGGTTGGGAGGAGCCAGCTTGAAGACCTTCCGGCAAGATTTAAAGCGGCAAGGAACCTGCCAGACAGTGTGGATTGAACAACATATCCACGTCCCTAGAAACAGTAATTAGAACATAGATTGCATAAGACCCCCATATTAAACCCATAGGGAGGAGTTAGTCATAGTGAATTCTGATACAAATCCGAAAGTCTACAACTCAAGGAAAAACCCCAGGAGGACATAAACACTAAACGGGCCCTCAAAAGGGACCGAGCAGTGTGCAGGCCAGCCAGCAGCTCCTCCTATAGGGCGTAAATGCCAAAAACATACATAAGCAAAAGAGAAAACACACATATCTTCCTTAATACCACCCAGTTACTCATTTACACAACGCTAAGTCTGCCCGTATATCCCTCAAATCCCTTAATGAGCATACATTACTGTGCTAGGAACAGATACACATCTAGGGGTGCACGGACTAGTTTTAACAGAAAAGAGAATACATGGGAGATATAATTCCTACAATATACCCCAAACCGTAGGAAATAGTGCAGATCCATATTTTAAAGTACAATAACAGTTCCCTTATTACAGCACTCCTACAGTGAGGCAGGGAAATATCATACCAACCCCCCCCCCCCCAATAAACTGCAAAAGCCCAAGACTGATTTACATCCCCCTAAATAACTCAGTTAAATGTTTGCTCCTAGTAGGAGACCGAAGAAAATGGGACAATATATTATAATCCAAGTAACAGTCACTCTCCTTCTAGCTCCTCATGCCCCTGCGATCCCTCCTGTTTAATAATGTCCAAAAGCTTTTCAGCACTGGTCAGGTCGTTGAATTGGTAAACTTTTCCGCTCCACGAGACCCGCAGCCTGGCCAGGTACAACAGTTGGTGCTGCACTTTGAGAATTCTCAAGCGGGCCCGGACGGCATCAAACATCTTGCGACGCTGTCTGGTACCAAAAGGTAAGTCCGGAAAGATTGATCAGTCCGATTCCCCATATTTAAAATTTCCTTAATCAATGTGCCACAACCAAGATACGGTCCCTGTCGCCAACTCCCAAACAGACTATGACCAATGTTCTGGGCTCCATACTACCTTCCTGGGCCCTCCGAGGAGCAAGTCTATAGGCCCTCTCCAGAGACAATGGCGGTTCCTCCTCACTGAATCAGAGTACATCTGGCGAAAAGGTGCGGGCAAAGAGAACTGGTTTTAAAGATGAGGAAGACAGAAACAAAGAAAAAAAACAGGGGTGTGAAATGTGAATAAGGATGACTGCAGTGTTTCAGTCCCCCTTAAGAGAGAAGGATCCAAGCCTGGATATGGGTTGGGGGGGGATCTTTTACTGACAAAGTCCCCAGTTCTGGAGTCAGCATCAATTTTTTTTTTGTTTCATTTATTCCACCACTACCACTGCTTCGCTTCTTGTCACCCGTCTCCAAAAACTGGGGCCTCCGTGCCTACATCCTTTCACCAGTCAGGTGAACAGAGGAGCATCTGCCTTCATAGCCAATAGCAATGCTCCATCATCAGCCATGCAGGGACTCGCACGTGACCCTCGTCGTCTCACAGATGGCAATATGCCTGGACCTGCCTTGGTTAGACAGATTAGCCTGCAGAGAGCAGTACTCAAGGAGACAGCCGACTTCACTTCCACTGCTTCAGATCTTCCCGCAGCCAACTGTACGGCATTTGTAACAGCACTAGTTAGCGTGATAATCTGATTCACTTCCAGTGCTCAGGATATTCCTGCAGCCACCATACTGCATCTGTAACAAAAGGTCATAAGGAACTCTATGCCCATCAGCCCCCCTCCCCCACACCCCTCCCCACTGCGTTTGGCAGAAACCCACAAGTATTCTGTGCAAACATGTACTCATTTTTAAGTACTTTTATACACTTGTACATCTAGGGACTCACTGGATTCCTCCGACAACCATAACAAACATCCTGCCTACACAGGGTTAAAGGAGAACTAGAGGGCACATTGCAATTTTGGTGTGCTGTATAGTCAGGGGGTAAAGCAAACTCCAGCCACGTAAAAACAAAACGATTACAGTTACTGATTAGGAAACAAAGTCCTTGAAATCAGCACATATCTACATCGCCTGGGAAAATATTCCATGGTCTGCCTGCGACTGCCACAGAGATCACACTGGATGAGAACAGTAATTGTGCAAGACCGTGTAATGCCTCCTGTAGTGCTTCCTACGTATGGAGAATTTCAAGTTAAGATACAGCATGTCTGCCACTACATTTGCCAAAATGAAACCTAACTTTCATGTGTATAACATGGAAGTTCCATTTCGATAAACGTGGTGGCAGACCTACTATATCAAAGTGAATTCTCTGTACATAGGCAGCTGCACGAGCGGCACTACCGCATCACAGTTTTGCAGGACTACTGTCCTCGTCCATCGCAATCTCCGGACAACAGCAGGCAGACCATGAAAAGTCTTAGTTGGTGATGCAGATATGTGCTGATCTTGAGGGCTGTTTTTCAACCAGCAAGTGTAGTCTTCCATGGCTTCTATTTGCCTTACTCCTCGACTATACAACACACCAAAATTGCAGTGTGCCCACAGTTCTCCTTCAAAGCAAAGACGTGTCTCCTCTCTCCCTGCAGGAGGTAACAGCTGATTCACAGTCACCACCAACACCTGTTCAAACAAGGCCCCTGTAACCGTTATAACTAGGGGCTGCACCTGTGTCATGATGTCATAGAAGCTGTGGATTCCCTTTTTTCCCCATATTAAGGAAACGCCACAAGTTTGTGCATTTTCCATGACAACCCTATGATGTCTGGCATTTTCCATGACAACGCCATGATTTTCAGCGTTTTCCATCAAAACACTGTAGATTTTAGTGCTTGCAAAGGCCAGGCCCATCATTTTGTGCCTCACCACCACAACACAATCGGTCCTCAGTCAGCCCCAGTGTGGGAGTCTGGGACTTACATAGAAACATAGACTTTGACGGCAGATAAGGACCGCTTGGCCCACCCAGTCTGCCCATTTCCCTTCCTATAGCATAAGCTGCAGATTCTAGTTAACCAACAGCCTACTTCCTGCAACCCCCCACTATAACTGCCTTATGTCTGTCCCATGCATGTTTGAATTCCCCCACTGTTTTAGACCCAACAACCTCCCCAGGAAGGCGGGTCCATGCATCCACCATTCTCTCCGTGAAAAAAAATTTCCTCACATTACCCCTGAGCCGTCCTCCCTCTATCTTTAAATTGTGCCCCCTTGTTCTTACACATCTTTTTCTGAAAGATGTTACCCTCCTGGACTTTGTCGATTCCCTTGAGGTACTTGAAAGTTTTTATCATGTCCCCCTTGTCCCTCCTTTCATCAAGGGTATACATATTAAGCTCTCTCAGTCTCTCTTCATATGGTTTCTGATGCAGACCCTGCACCATTTTAGTTGCCCTTCTCTGGACTGCTTCCATCCTGTCTATGTCCTTGTGTAGATGGGGTCTCCACACTGCACACAGTATTCCTGATACGGTCTCACCAACTGTCTGTACAGAGGGATAACCACTTCCCTTTTTCTACTTGTGATGCCCCTTTCTATGCATCCCAGTATCCCCCTGGCTCTCCTTACTGACTTCTCACATTGCTTACCCACCTTTAGGTCATCTGATATGACTACCCCCAAGTCCCTTTCCATTTTTGTTGTTGTTAGTACCTCCCCTGCTATTGTGTACTCTTCTCCTGGGTTTTTGTTTCCCAGGTGCATTACTTTGCACTTCTTTGCATTGAATCTAAGTTGCCATCTGTCTGACCATTCCTCCAACCTTGCCAAGTCCCTTCTCATCCTTTCTACCCCCCACCTTGTGTATCAACTCTGTTACAGATCTTTGTGTCATCTGCAAAGAGGCATACCTTTCCCTCAGACCCTCTGCAATGTCACCTATAAAGATGTTAAAGGGACTGGACCCAGTACTGAGCCCTAGGTACTCCACTAGTAACCCCCTTTCTTGAGATGTGTTCCATTCACTTTACCTTCTGTGTCCTGTTGTGCAGCCAGTTTGCTACCCAGGCTACCACCTGGGACCCACTCCCAGGCTGGCTAACTTGATTATTAATCTTTTGTGGGGACTGTGTCAAATGTCTTGCTAAAGTCTAGGTGAGCCATATCCTCAGCCCCTCCCTGGTCTATTACTTTGGTCACCCAGTCAAACAAATCAATTAGCCTCGTCTGACATGACCTTCCTGCTGTAAATCCATGCTGCTTTGGGTCCTGTGCTCCGCTGGCCTCTAGGTACTCAACAATTCTTTCTTTCAGAAGTGATTCCATCATTTTCCCTACCACTGAGGTCAAGCTTACAGGTCTGTAGTTTCCTGCTTCTCCCTTGCTTCCACTTTTGTGAATGGGAATCACACGTGAGCTGCCTCCTGCTACTGGACCAGACCAGCAACAACTTATTTTTTTTTTTTTTAAGAGAGTTAAATTTTCACTGATGTGCTCACGTAAAATAAATGTCAAAGTAGAGGTGATTTGTTCAACACACATTGGATCCATGACTTCTACATTGATTTCGGTCACCTTCCAAGAGAACAGAACATTGCTGATTACGATTAAATTATACATTTGAGCTAGTTTACGTATTCTCCACATGAGTAGTTTTCATTTTTCCTACACAGTTTACACCATCTCCCCCAAAAAAAAAATCCTTTTGGCCTTGTAAAACAGATCACTCAGTATGATGAGCTGGCACTAGGTCTGCAGAACCAGTAACATACTAGTAAATTCCCTACCCCCTCTCATCATATATTCCTCTGTGCCCAATTAAAGAAGTGTGTTAACCTGTTCCCAATGATGTCAACAACAGTGGGTCCTTTAAGTGATGTACTGTATTTGCATAGTTTAGAGCTAGTCAGGGCTAGAAAACATTTTTTGGAGATGCCTGTCCGGGGGACAGGTGGGATGTAAATTTTGCCTGTCCGGCCAAAGTTTTACCTGTCCACATGGTTGTGAGGCGAATTTTGAACTTAAAACATAAAACACACTGTAAAGTGGAAACAGAGAAAACTGTTGTTTTTGGCGGGGTTATTTTTCAAGGTAAAACACTGAGTCTAGTCCATTTCCGAATCAGAACTTGAATCTCTGCAGCGATATGGCCTCACATGAGGTGTTCTCTTTTGTTTTCCAGATTTGAACCCTAGCGTTATGGCATCCAGCAGGTCAAATGTAGCAACGCTAGCATCCGACAGCTTGACGCACATTAGTTCAGATGTAGTCACAGGGGACAGAGAGGACCACCAGTCAGACTTCTCTCTGCCCATCAAGCTGAATCCTCTCTCAACCACTGCAGTGTGGGCTGGGATCAGTAGCGCTATAGTGAGTAAAACCCAGTGATGAAAGTGAACAGGAACGCACAGGAACTCAGTTCCTGTACCTTTTTTGCAGCAGGAACTGAGTTCCTGTACTTCTTCCCACTGACACTGAAATTCTTAAATCAGCAACACAGTGACAGGTTCTGAACCTGTGATCTGCAATCAGGGTTTCCATAACAACATTTGACTTGTACAATAACAATGCTATTTTCCTAGAAATACTTCAGTATCTAACTGAATCTACTAGTGTCGAATTAGATAAATGTGTCTTGACGCCGCTATACTTTAGATTGAGGATCTTCATTCTGCATTTCACAATTGCCAGTGCGCAAGTTCCTGTACTTCTTGTCTATCACTTACACCACTGCTAAAACCAGAATATCAGGGAATCGCTGTTCATGTGCATCATTATGGAGAATTTTTTGGCCAGAAATCCAAATAGTGAAATTCTGGAGACTCATTCAGTGATTTTTTCATAGGTGGTTTAAGTTCTAACCATTGCGCTTCAGTCAAGTTTACATTATGATTGTGTTTCTTGAGTATGTCACTGTCGTGCTCTGCGAGAGTTCCGACTTCCTCATTGCCATAAAAAGGCTAGCTGGTCACTGTTATCTGGTGACTGTAATGGGTTAAATATCCTGAATGCCCACAGGACTTTGTTTTAAAATTAGAAAATCGGGAGTTAATATTTTCAATTGTTGATGAAAGAAGGCCCGTAACATCATGTAACACTGCCTGTTTGGTTCTATCTATAGAATATCCCCTTTCTAAGTTAAAGAAGATATCAGATCCACGGTACTGAACCAGAGTACTGGCTGAGCCTGTCAGTCGACTTGTGCTAGTGTCACTGTCAGCTGGGTCAGGGAGCAAGAGCGATTCGTTACAGACTTTGTCAAGTTTATCCTGCACAGGGTAGTTCTCTAGCCAGAGCACTGTGCTTTCAACCTTACTGACTATTGTTTCTACTGTTGAGCTATCTCTGTGTACAGTTAGACTGAAGGCCATCATGACAGAAAGGTATTCAGCCAGAAACTGAGTAAAGAGGACAAATCTCACAGTACTTATTATTTTGAACAACCCACTGGCCTGATGTTTTGTTTGCCCTACTGTGGAAGCAATGTGATGTAAATGTTCCTCTCCCCTCCCTCCCTCCTCCTTCCTCCCTCCTGGGTTCCTGACACGTTAACTGGTTCCTGAATGGCGTACCTCATATCACTGGCTAACGCTTTCAGCCCAGCACAGTTTTTGCGACACTTGTGGTTTACTTTATAGATACCCATTAAGACTTAATCTGTTGTTTTCAAGTAGGGAATAGATGTTGCCGATTGTTTTATAGCAAGCTCCAACTTGTGGGCACTGAATCCCTAACAAATTCAAAATCCTGCCAAACACCCCAGTCACTTTACCCAACATGACGGGTGCCCCATCAGACCCAAAGGCAACAAATTTTTTCTTTCAAGTCCAAGGTGAATTCTAAGGCATCACCTACTGAGTTATAAATGCTTTCACCATTTCGAATAGAGACTGGCTGGAGGGAAACAAATTTGTTTACTGGAGGGAAATTTTCCATTGTCCTAATATATACTGCTTCCCTCCTCTTCTATTACTGATGCATCAGTGCTTGACTCACATGGGACAGAGATAAAAGTGTTACTATTAACCAGTTTTGCATCTTGTATCCTTATTGATTCCAAAATAAAATGTGTGAATGTTGCTGCGTGTTTGTCACTTCTATAACAGACTCCAACATTTGCACCATTTACATGTTGTAATTCTAATATGCCAGGGAAATCTGTGAATGGGCATTCTGAATTAATCAAATAAAGAGTTGTTCTAAACAAATGCTCCACTTGTGTCACCTCATTTTTTTCCATTTGTATTATTCCTTGTTCTATTGCGAAGTTGGAAAGGTCTGTGTTAGACACAGTATTTTTTTCATTAGCTAATTTAAGAGGTTTAGAGAGTTCATGAGCACGTACATTTTCAAGTCTCATGCTCCTACAGCCAGTCATGAAAGTGTTTGTGTCTCTCAAGTATTTTTTGCAATATGAGCAGGTCATGCCCACACCAGGCTCGTACAGTAGCCACTCCCTATGTTTCTTCCAGGTCTCCTGGAAGCCCCTTTTTATTTTTGTCCCACTTTCAATTATGACAGGACTCTGAGTAGCTAGAGTTGCTGGTGTATCAACACTGGCACTACCACTGAAACTAGCCGTCACACATGTGGCCACAATGGTGGGGTGAGTAGTTGGTGCTACAGAGTCTGTTAATACTGAAGTACCAGGAGTACACACAAAGGAATCCAAACGTTCTCCTTCCCCTGGCTTGAAGAAGCTGAAGGCTTTGCAGTAATTTTTTTTAAAGCCAAACTTTAACAAAGACATTTTTTTTTCTTTTTGGTTTTTACTTGGCTAGGTCAGGTGGATACTGAGTCTGTAGTGGTAGTGTAATTAAATAGAGTACACGCTACACACAAGGCAGACAGACCGTGATGATCAGATAAGGTTAATTTTTCTCAAAACCCCCTGAAAAAGGGGCTTGTTATTTTTTTCTCTCCTTATTTAGGATTTCTCCACTAGCTTAGTGAACAATCTGGTGGGCTGTGCTTGTGTTACTGTCTCTCCTGTTGGCAGCTGGAGTTGGCTGTTAGCCTGTAATAGTATACAGTGATAACGTTTCACTCAGTCCCCCGTCCTTTCTCTTCAACGGAGCCCCTGAACCCTTCCTTGAATTCTTGTTGTCACACACTTATTTTTTATTCTTGTTCTGTCCCACCCACTCCAGGGG
Organism: Neoceratodus forsteri; assembly: GCA_016271365.2. NCBI lineage: Eukaryota > Metazoa > Chordata > Ceratodontiformes > Ceratodontidae > Neoceratodus > Neoceratodus forsteri. The sequence continues at coordinate 11,713,668 of JADMNL010000022.1, read as the reverse complement.
TGTAGCTACAAGGGGTGCAGTTGCACCCGGGCCCTCAAGGTTTTAGGGGCTCAAATCATAATTTTGATGTTTATTCAAAACTGGGGAGGGGCCCTGTAAAAACACCTTGCACCCAGGCCCGCTGGGAATTTGCTATGTTACTGACCCACTCCTCTCCACTCCACGTCTAGTGAGAGAACAAACTCTCAAGAAGGCAATCCTGCCTTAATTAACCTCAATGTCCACCAAAAGCAGCCGTTACAGAAATCAAATATATATTGTCTAGTATGTTAATAATGTAATTGGTTGCTTACATTTATTTTCAACCCTGTCCCCAAGAGACCAAAAAAGTGCTTTATAGAGGCGTAGAGCCCTAGTTTAGGCTTCTGCTGCAGCCTGCTCCCCAAGTCTCTAGCGGTCCCTTTTTTTTTTTTTAAATCAGACAGTCCCCCTCCTTTCCACTCAAATGTCACAAGGGTCCTGTGGGCTGTTTGGCAAGGCTAGAGTAGGTACTACACTGCAAACTCTGAAAGGGGCTAAATTTATTTTTTTGTCATTTTTCAGCGAGATGAGAATCTCAGATCATTTCAGTCCCTAGCCAGTCACCTCCACCAAGCACGCAGAGAGAGCACAGTGGATAACCCCCTCAAGGCAGCCCTTCTTTTTTTCCTACAGAAGATTTGAAAAGTTTTTTAATTATTTGTTTTCCACTTTCCAGTGAGATGGGGTATCTCAATTCAGTCACCCTCCTCCTCCTCTCCCATTCACATGCAGCGTGCTGCTGTCTGTGCTTTAACTTTTTTTTATTACCACAAAAATAGTTAAACAGAACAGACCAGTACATTTTCTTTAAGTTGTGTTGCAACTTGCAAATTGCTCTTTTTTTGGTACCCCCCCCCCCCCGAGAGCCCTGAAAAGGGCTTTATATTTTCATTCTTTAGGCTTCTGCTGCAGGCTGCACCCCACACTGTCTGGAGTGAAGGTCTTTTCCTTTTTCAATATAGTGCCCTTGGCTGCTGCCTTGTCTTATGTCCTCCCTAATCCCTTCTTATAGTTCTTTAATCTTTCTTTTAAATTAATATTTTACACACACACATATATATATATATATATATATATATATATATATATATATATATATATATATATATATATATATATATATATATATATATATATATATATATATATATATATATATATATATATATATATATATATATATATACATACATACATATACATATATATATGTATGTGTGTGTGTGTGTGTATGTATGTATGTATATATATCTCAATTCAATCCATCCCCCTCCTCACAATGTGCAGAGAGCCTAGTATACACAGCCCTCAAGGTATAGCCGGATGTTCCCTTTAAATTTTCCCCAAATTCCCACAGACAATACAGAGTACTGAAAAGGGCTGTACTTTTTTATTTTTTCCCTCTGATTAAGTGAGAGATCGTTTCTTAATTCAGTCCCACTCCTCTCCTCTTTTCAACCACGTGGAGAGAACAGCCTAATATTCAGATTTCAAGGCAGCCCTGCCTTAACTTGGTGTTTGATGGATGTTATTTTTTTCTCTCCTCAGCAATAGCCCCGCTATTTTTTAGGCTTTTCCGCCCTTTTATAATGAGAATGGATGTAGTAGTATGTTCAAACTCCCTCCCAGACTAACAGTCCTATCCCCTCCTTCGCCCCTCTGCTAGCCCGAGAGCCAATTCGTTTTTTTTCTTCAGTCATTAGGTGGATATATTATTTTTTTATATTCAGTTTCAGTCTCAGAAGTCAAGTATTTTGTTTTTGTTTCAGTGGAGCCTGGTAGAATGAAGTCCGTGAACAGCAGCGTTGGCCCTAGCTACTAAGCTAGAAAAACACTTGCTCTGCTCTCGACGTCCTTCTCCTACGAGAACTGTGCTGAAAATGAGCAAAGTGAGTACTAAGACGTTACCGGCGCATGTGCAACAATGACCTGCGAATGCGCGGTTGACGAGAATGCCCGTTTTTTGCATCAGCTCTTCCCACCCGCACCACTTCAAGACCACCAGAGCAGACAGATGTCAGGAGACTGAAGCAGTGGTAAGTCACCTGACTCAGGATGGCAAAGCAATGATGGGCAAGGCGGGTACACCATGTGCGAGGCTCCTCCACAGCTCCTCCTCTTGGCTCATCCTCAGCTAATGATTCCACTGGGTCCTAGTGCCCAGCCCCCGAACTTGCTGCAGAAAAGACAGGGATTCAGCGCCAGTAAAGTGCCTGTCCCAGGGACAGACAGGAAGGCAGAATTAGCTGTCCCAAGTGAAAACCGGCTGTCCCAGACAGGCGGACAGCCGGTTATTTCGAGCCCTGAAGACAGTCTGAATATTTTTTTTTTTTTTTTTTTTTTTTTTTAACTTCTCGTTCAGGAAGTTATGTGATCAGCAAAGCCCCACATCACACAGAGCTAACCTTTGCCCTCTCCATCACGCTAGTGAGCAGCAGGAGCCTCACGCGGCACTTATAAAGGTCCCTAGACCATGGACTTTGGCCAAGCCTCTCGATGAGGAGGTGCAGGAATGCACCACTTAGTTTAACTTTGTCCACTGCAAGAACATCCCTGCGTATAATCTAACCAATAATCCATAATTGGACGAGCAGTCAAAACACAGCTTACTGCACGGCCCAAGTGGGCTGTGATGCGCCAACTGCTTTCAGCCACCTGGGAAAGGCAGTAAGATTGATCTTACCCCACACTCGGGAGTAGTGTTTCATTTATAAAAGATCTTGTTTAGGCAGAAAACTGTATGCAAGAGACATGTTAAATCTAACTGAGAGCCGGCTGTTCAGTAACACAAACCTTACCGCACGGCCACACGATGTGGTTCAGCCAATCATATTTTCCTTTTCTCCGTGCTGCTTTATATGTTCATTCAAGTTATTTTTAAGAGAATTTCTGAAAACTTTAGTGCAGCAATACTTCTAATACAGCATGGGGGTCACATGTGGCCCTCAAGACTTTTCTCTGTGGCTCCAAACCTCCTCCTAGCTCCAAACTGGCCCGTCCAAATGCTGCAGGTCCTAAGCATTGGCATCATTCTAAAAATTATTTTCCATAGTCACCAAGGTTCTGGCATTGAGTAAGTTGTCCCTTTTTTTACTGCTGGCACCTGCGGATAGTACAGTTTTTACACATCAGCAGTGTTTCACATCAGCAGCAGTTTGAGGACAGAAGGGAGTCTGAGCCTGGAATATTAAAGAACATGCACAAACTTGGGGAAAGCAAGAGAAAGAGAGAACATACGAACAAACGAGAAAGAAAGAAAGGAAGAAAGAAGTTCCTAGACAACTCAGAATAAAGACCCCTCCTAGAAATGTTGATTAATGTGGCCCTTGGTGAAGTTATCACTCACAGAGTTTGGCCCCTCATGAAAATTTGTCGAGCACCACTGCTTTATTGGAACCTCTTAAAAATATGCAAGACAAATATCTGTATTAATGAAAGCAATTTTCTAGCAGAAGCTCGGTCATATACAGTGGCATAAAAGAAGCAGCGAGAAACAAGCAATAAATCATCTCAATCCAGAACACCTCTTTGTTGGCAGTGATGTAAACCAGGGAGTGAGACAACAGTCATCTGAGCACAGGGGCCGATCTTAATTGTTTCTGGACTAGGTCGCAGGGTAAATTTTATAAAAAAGCTGGTCTAGTCCTCGGAAGCTTGCACTAGTAGTACACAGTTACATAACTAAATCGATATTTCGCACGACAATCAACAAGGACAAATGCCAGCATACATTCTATTCGAGAAATGTAAATAAGCAGTTTAAGTTTGATAAATTAGTACCTGCCACTCTCAGGAACGACTTACACCGCTCCCAGAAGTAAAGCGTAGTAACTTCGTCACAACTGTCCACAGTAGCCAACATGGACCACTATCTAGTAACCGCACTAGCCTGTAACAATTTGCACTGTGCTCCAAGCAAGTAAATTAATGTTAAAATTGACCCTTGCAAGCAGTACCGAATACACCAGTTACTTTCTTTGGGTTAAAAACACTGAGCAGGAGAATAAAAGCCTGATCTTGTTCTCCTTCGCGAGCCACGGGTGAGGCAGAACATCTGCAATTATATGACAGCAGGAATCAGTAAAGAATGACCTACGTACAAATAGTTTTAATAAAATAATTGCAGTCTATCTCCATGCTCATTCTTCATGCAGAGTCCAGACAGCTGAGGGACCAAGAACCTCTGAAAACCATGGCAAGGAAATGCAACAGTGTTGCCGTACGAATGTTTTGATCCTATCCGGGTGAGATCAACCTCACCCCAAGGCAAAAGCACCCATCTAGTGATACAATATCTACCGGCAGTGAATTGCAATAGATTTCCTTGCAGTACTCACCAACAATCCACTACGTTCCAGGAACACCTTCATGGCCTCCAACTGCATCTGGGGCTGGCCGCGCTCACGTTTCACCTGCTCCAGGAAGCTGGCATTAGTCTGTAGGGTGTTCAGTGTCCGCACTGCATCCTGCAATGGGAGAAGAGACAGAAAGAAAGAATCAATGAAATGAAGGCTGTGTTTGCCACCTCATGCCAACTACCTCACGGGCAAAACTCCACCACCACACGACTGACATTTGTTGTGCCAGAGCTTGTCAGCGTCACACAAAAGGTCACCAGGACCTCAACATTTTGGTTGTGGCTCTGGATCGGAGAGTGGGAGGCCAAAACAATGCCCAACAATTATCCCCTAGGAATGCCCATTTGATTTCCAGCAATCAATCAGTCTTCGGTAGTTGGGGGCAGTCTGCTGGTTCAGTCCAATGTATTCAATCCAAAAAATGTGACAAACCACGAAGGTGGCCGCACTATGGTTCAGGTGTCTTTTATAAATCCTGAAGTCAGTGTTCATGGGATGGAAATAACTGATGCAGGCAAAAAAAAAAAAATAATCACTGATAGGAATTACTCACGTTGGTAATTCTGAAAACTTAAAAGGAATACAGAAAAAAGTAAAATCGAGCAAAAGTAAGTAAAACATAATCCTGAACACAAGCTGTCATCGGAGTGTGCACGTACTTCTAAACTGAATGATGTAAACTCGCTTCAACTGAGGCAGCATGGTGCACTGAATGAATAAGACATGCTTTCACTGGCCAAGTTGAATAAGCCATAACTGGATTACTACTGGCCCAGTTGAATAAGCCATAACTGGATTACTGAAAACCCAGGATAAATGAATTTTATTAGGGATACATGGTGTGACTCAAGCTTTATAAATAAGATCTGTGGTGGATAGACGTTAAAAGCAATGGTGTTAAGAAAACCATGAGGGTGATTATTTGTGGAGAGGTGCAGCACTGTGGTGGTTTTACAGTTCTTGCAGACTATTCTCTGTAAAACATTAAAAAAGGTAGCATATTATTAGATTAACATTTATATATTATAATATGCATATATAATATGCCTTGACTAGGCATACAGTAACTCTGAGAATTATGTAGGAAGAGGTTAAATGTGATGAAAAATAAGAGATGATACAACACATACAGAAAGTTTTTTTTGGACGGAATTTGCACAAGAAAGATGATTTTTCTTTACTGTGATTGCACAATGATTAAAATTATGGTGTTTTTAAATTTTGTGTGCTTAATTTTAATTTCTATTGTATTACATGTTTCAAAAGGGCCACCTTCTCTGGACGAAGCCTTACCAGGCAAAACGCTGAGTGCAATAACAAGGTGGAAGGGACATTATTTTTTGGTAAACAAATTGATTACTGAAACTTTCTGGGTGTGGCTGTGATGTTCTGGATGGAATACATTGGCCGTAAGGATGCACCATGTTTTGCCACCTTTTTTTTTTTTTTTTGAATTGATTTTCTTAGCCATCATGTCTACAAAAATAAAATGGCGTTTTTGTCAGAACTGGACTCCTAAAACTGTCTTGAACCACTGCAAATCTGCATGCAGAGGGTCTGACTAATATCTACCAGACGTTTTACGTACTTTCTGTATACACTACAGCACACATTACAGGAGTCTGCATATTATAACAGGGACTGCAGTTTATCAGGGCGTAAGGAGATAATGGGAGAGCAAACACATAATTTCTTCAAGATGTCTGCAGGCCCATGAAGTGAATGGCGAGAGTGGACAATCCCGACGTGCGTACATGTGTGTGGGGTGGCTGTTTTGGGGGGGGGGGGAATTAGAGGCACATCACCTCTACAACATGTCTGCGGGCCCAGAGAGTAAGCAATCAGGTGGCTCCTCTATCTCACACAGAAGGGGTGAGAAAGCTAGGAAGCAGACACAGAAATTACATTTAAAACACTGAATTCCATATGCCATTTATTACAGAAGATGATAATCCGGGATACAAAAATAAGCCTTAAATGCAGGACAATATATACACATACTGGAACTGCAACAGCCCATAACACTAGAAAGTCTCAAGGCAACAGGTATTTCTAGTGTTTCTTCTAAGGATTAATCCACAAGGCAGTTTCCTTAAGGTCTCTCTCACTATTAAATCGAGTGAGAGTCTATGTCCAGAGCAGGAAACATTATTTCTTCTCTGGCTTGCAAGGAATGACCTGAGCTACTTCAAGGTCAGCCTGAAGGGATCCGTTACACTCCTCCTGGTCTGGATCCGCCCCTTCTTCAAGTAAGGATTAACCCACGACAGAGCGTACGTCTATCAGGTATTAACGTATGACTGGGGGGGGGGGTTACAATCACCCAGCCATAAATTTCATTTATTTATTTAGTTTTTGTTGACCAGGTAAGTGCACTAGGCAGGTTCTGCCTATTTTCCAGGCACGACCCGAGGGAGGGGGATACAGATGAATGCCAACTGACCTTGAACCAGATTAAGCCGTTGGTGGTATTTTTAGTGAATGACGGAAATTCCCCTACTTTTTTCGAGACGTGACATGGGATCTTTAAAACATCCACCTGAACAGACAGATGGAACCTCGGTTTAACGTCTCATTCGAAAGACGGCACCTCAGGAGTGCAGCACCCCCCTCATGCTGCAGTGTCAGTATTGGGATATGAACCCAAGTGCCTGGTGTGGGGATAGAACCCACAGCCTTCTGATCTCCTAGCCTCAGAGGCGAGTGTGTTACCTGCTGAGCCACTGACACTAATTTACATTTACATTCATACTTGATGTATGGCTGGGTGGTTGGAACCCCCCCAGCCACACATTAATACCTGATAGACCCACACTATGGGTGGGTTAATTCACTCTGTAACATGGGCAAGAAAAAGGTTCAGCGCTTCTGTAGATCGCTTTCTTGCCCATATTCCTAAGTTATTGAATACTATTTCTGCGGTGAAATATTGCGGCAGTAACACCTACAGTAAAAATACAGGTTAGCGACTGTGAAAAAAAAAACAAAAAACACAGATTTATAATACATACTCACAAACTCCACACTCTGCATTATGTAGATACGGCAGTCGGGCAGCAGTGAAAGAGCCAAGAGCAAGCGGTGCAGAGTGATAGCAAATAATTCCCCCATCACAGATAAATTCCTGGTCGCAAATGTTACTTAAATTTGCATTTTACTGCCCTTAAGTAAAAACGTCTTTCAGCATCATGAGATAAGATTAACTCATTAACAGCTGCTGGGAACTCTGCAACACTTTTACATTGTTACAGCTATTCAACAAGCAAAAACATCGGCATAAACAGTTGTGGGCTGGACGCAAGGTTTTGAGCACTGCACAGAAAAAAACATGTTTATTTCTGGTTTCCTACAACTACGGAACTTTTAGAAATATTCCAGTGGTACACAGAATAAAAAACACAACAAGCTACTTGAATGAAATAGCTCACTGCACAGTTCTATATAATGTGCGCAGGATGATTAGTTGATTTGAGACAGTAAGTGCGGCGGGAGACCGAGACAATACATTCATTCTACTGTGGCCATACATTAATTGAGAATTAATGTAGCCCACCTTTCCTATGTGATGCTGTTTGTCCAATAGCTCATAACCCTTTTTCTTGCCCATGTTACAAAACAGAATATACACGGGCCTCAGTATAACCGAGTAAAATCGGCATGCAATACACACATCCACACCCACCAGCAATACGAAATGTGTCATAAAGGCTCAATTTCTGACGACTTAAACCAGGCATTTCTACCAAGACAAGAAGCAGGTGAAGGGAAACATACTGTATTCAAAGTAAAGGAATAGGGCAGAACAACCCTGCAACTATGACAACTCCTAAATGTGCAGTTTTTGATGATCAGCTGGCAGTATAGACTACAGGTTAGAGCAATGAGCTGTGAACAAAATTGGTTCATCCAGCAGGACTGGTTTCGATTCCAACGTGCTCCGACTGTATACTGCGTGACCCTGAACAAATCAGTTAACCTCCCTGTGCTCCCAAAACACACCCGGAAACAAGCGTTCTATTCCTGGACAAGGACTGTAAAATTAATCTGTAAACTTTTGTTACGATTCTGCAAATAGTATTCTCTTTCCATCCCGATCTGACTTGAAAAGAAAAAGATAGGTCGCAATTATTTATGAATTGCAAAAACAGACAACCGTGTTAAAACATGCATAACCTGAAATGTGTTATTAAAAGACTATCTTGTTTCTTTTGATAACGGTAAAAGTAGGACAGATTCTTACTAAAATATTCTGGACTGTATACGTCATGGTATTTTCTAGCATAACAATGCCACAATTCTACTGGATTATATTTACTAGCAGTTAAAAATGTAAAGGGTCAATACTGCGGCGACATCATTTCCTGCCAGAAGCCTAAAACACATAGCTGCCCCCAGCCCTTAATTACAGGCTGATCCACATATGAATAACTTGGGATTGCTAAGAGTAACAGGTAAGCACAACAGCTCACTAAAAGTAGCTTTTTATGGGCTTTCAGACAGCAAGAAATCACGAAGATGAGAGTTCCCCTGCCTTAGGGCCTAAAAATCACCAGAATTTTTCTACACAAGTTATAACTGTATTCGGGAACATACTAAGCAGAAAAGGAAAAAGCAAAGTATGTAAGGCTAGAATGACTGCTTACAGGTGGCCATCCTGCAAACAGGAAAAAAAATAGTGCCGTGCAACACACTTAGAGAACAATAATACAAGGTACAGAAAAGTTTGCCACAGAAAGGTTTCTCTTCATTCTCCTAGTGGTTTTCATTATTTTATTTCCATCAAGACAGCAGGGAAATGGGCAGAGAGTTCAAGAAAAACTACGGGCAAAAACTGACGATATATTACATCATGTCATGAGCTTTTGAACAGCATTAATGCGTCCATGGCTGTGTAAATGGTTTAAATCAATTTTTAATTAATTGTACTTCTGTTTTTGGGTGTGGGGAAGCCATTTGCAAGAGGCTTTTTTTTTTTTCAGTCCTGGACTTACATTCCCCACAATTCACCTGACTGTGCTGCTCGTCTGCCCTGCCCTTTCATTCAGTGTGTTTTCTGTATTGAGAGTGAACTGTGTTGCCTTTTGTTCCAGCTTCCTTTTCATCAGCCCTTGAATTCAGTTTTGTTTTTTTAACTCCTTTTAAAGCACTGACTTTAATTTACATCGTCACAAGTAGAATAACGCAGAGAAGGGAATTCTGCTCCCATCGCCATCCCACTCCTGGAGGGAGGGGAAGGGTAAGAAGGCAATTCCGTCTCTGTGATCATTCAACCAATGACCTGGATAGCCATACAGTCCCCTGTTCTAGGAGGTAAGAGGGCAATTCTGTCTCCCTGTTCACACAATCCCTGGAGTGTGCAATGTCACTCCTGTATAAAGAGGGCAACTTTTAACAGAACAGAAATGTACGCCACACTCTACTTATGTACTTCAGCGCCCAGTCCAACTTGGGTCACACACCTAGATTTTCCTCTTATTTGGAGAGTAAAACCTAGAACCTGTAGAAAATTGTCACCTTCAACAAAAATTGATAAACTAAGTTTTGTTTGCTCCTTCCCATGCCTTCTGGCACCCCACATTCCCTTCTGCCTGCTGGACTCACCTGCTGCTTTCCCCCACCTCCAGGCTCCCCAAGTTGTCCATCCCTCCCTCGGCACTGGTGTATCCATGGCAGGGAATCTCCCCGTTACCACTGAGAAAGTAGCTTCCTGACTTCAGAAATGACGATGAATGGTGGGAAGGCAGTGCACTGCGAGGTCAGTTTGTGAGCAGGGGGGTGGGGGGAGACAGGATGTAGGGAGTCGTCGTCCGGCACACATTCCACAGGCACTTTTTATGTTTTCTACCTCCCATGGGTGCACACGTCAAGGCATGGTGGAGGGGGAAATGCACGGCAGCATGTGATCACCCATGCTGCAAAGTTGGGGTGGGATGCATGGAGTCATCCATCACACATTCAGCAGGCACTTCACATTTTCTCCTTCTCATGGAAGCACACATCGAGGCATCTTGGGGGAGGAGGCCACGCAGCAGCGTGTGGTCACCCATGCCACCAAGTGCAGCTCCACTGGTCCAGTACCAGAAACCACTCTAGGAGCTGTACACAAAAACAAGTCCTCCCTCCTAGGGAAGAGGCCGGCCAGGCCTCACACCTCCTCAGGGCACTGCTCGAGTCACCGCAGGTGCAAGGCGCCAACATGGGTTGCCGCCACACCAAGCAAATGCTTTGCCACTCAGTACCACTGAGCTGTCTTAAGCATTTCATTTTGATTCAGTAAAAGACCACTTAGACCCATTTTTATGTTTGCTTGCACGCATGTGCAAGAAACAGTGCCACCATACAAGTTTTCGTAGGTGTGGCACCCCACTTCGAATGCCCTCCTCCTTTTGCAGGCGCTGCCCCGCGAACAATGACTGTCTGAGCTGTCTATGACAGTGGTTCAGATGCAGTGGCATACAGCTGAAAGCAAGGACCGCTACAATCAAGCGGTGGCAGCGTGTGAGCAATTTTTCATACTGCTCTGCTATCAACAGTACCAAAGGTGCCTACGTCTCCTATACAATCGAACTGTACGCCACTGCATCTGTATGATGTGCCCCCCCTCCCATTTGTTGTGTGCTGAGGGGTGCCCAATCCTCGGCACATGCACCCCCAAGCACACTGTATGTCCGACTGGGTGCCCAATCCCTTCTTCGGCCAGTGCCCCCCAAAAAAATTCACACTGAGAGCCCACCTCAGCGAGGCAAAAGTCCCACATCGTTATGTGCTCCCCACACAATGTGTGGCCAA